>CM044109.1:686081-762720 GCA_024174645.1 Lemna minuta
GAGAAATCAAGAACCGCGAATCTATTTGGCGAGTTTGCATAGCCCGGTTTTGAATTATCTAGAAATAGTCGAGGAGTGGCTTTCTTACAGACATTAAAAATTTTAGAAAAACATAATTGTGATGAGTGGTTTAACGTATTTTCTTCAGCAAATTCGTAGACTCTATCAATTTATGAAGCATTAAAAGTAAATGGCGCAGCCTTAGCACAAGAACTAGGGTTCGCTCGTCGGATATTTGGCGCAACGAATCCAAACCCGAATATTAAATTGACTGAACGAACTGACTCACGAATTTATTCATGGTTCGATTCGTTGTTCGCAAATATTGGAAGGATCAAATGACGGTGAATTTCATGCAAAACGCCAACACGTTAACCCTAAACCAGCCTAAAAGTGTGTGTCTCTCTCTGTCTCTGTCTCTCTGGGCGTGCGCGGCACCAAGCTGGTGAAGCGGAGATTCCCCGAGCACTCGAAGTCGCCACTCCCTGAATAGGTGAGCTTCCTCTATCCTTATTTCTAACTCTCTGCATCTCTCTCTCTCTCTTTGCACGAACCCAATCTCCCCTAGAAACTCTCCTTTTCTCTCTCTACGCCAATTCTGTGAATTTATGACTACCCTGATCTCGCTTTAACGCCTGCCGCATTGAAGGTGTTGAGTCAGCCCTCTGTCCTAGAGCCTGAGGATAGAGGTTTGCCAAGCCTCTAATTCATGTGAGTCACTACCTTGTTGGATGATCAAAGGCTCTACCTAGAAATTTTAAGATTTTATATGCCATTGTCATGCTTAGTAATTGCTGCGGTTAACCGTGATTCCATGGAGCTTTGCAATATTTTACAGATGAAATATGGACAAGACTGATAGAAATTTTCCTTAGAAGTTTCAAAACTAATGAACTTCATGACTTCATAAGAAATTAATAATCTCAACTCTCAAGTTAGTCATCTAAGTTAGAGCTTAATCCGATTGTTAGTTTTTAAAAGTAATTTGATACTCGAATTAGTATAATGGATTGATGTTGTTTTGAAAAATAGTGAACTTGCAATAAAAAGATCTGCTATATTTCAAATTGATAGATGTTGAATTTTTGTGAACCATTTTTCCTAACCCTCCTAATAAAGAAGAGTTTTTATGAAGGATGTTTTGTTCCAAAATAAAGAAGAGTTTGGTCACAAATAATAGGAAGTGATGTCATTGGATTGAGTGGAACATAGGCAAATTCAAGTATAGGAGACTGATACGAAGAAAATTGAGAATGGGTTTCCACTTCAATGACAAAGTAAGTGAATAGGGCAAAGTAATACAAAGAGAGATTCAAGGTAAAATAGAGTATGTTGAGGATAATGTGCAGATGACATCGATTTATCCAAGAAGGTGCTCAGCAAGGATACAGACATTGAGTCAAGCATAAGGGAGCATGTTGAAGAGAAGGAGGAAAGGAATACTACCCATAGATGTATTAGAAAAATAAGGTGGATTGAGAGAGATACAATAAACGAATCAAGTAGAAGGGAGTGTGTACAAGATAATGAGGAGAGGACTCACCAACGAAGTAGATGAAGAAGGCAAGCATGTGAAGATATAAATATAAATTCAAGCTGATGAGAGTTGCTCAAGAGAGAGGTGAAAGGGCTCCAACTCAAGGATGATGAACCCCAAGGTAGATAAGCACATATATTGAGAATTAACAGAGATTATATCACTCTTAATGACATTAAAGTGTTATTTTCATGAGGATTCACCTGAAGTTGCATTGCTTTTGTTGGACATTAACAAGATTGATCCAACAAAGAATGAAGAAGAAGATCATGCCAAGGGATAGTGAACTTGTAGTTTGCAATTCCCTTATTGGATGGTGAATTTACAAAGAAGGGGGATGGGTGAATTAGTATCTTTTGGATATGTATGCTTTTCCTAATTATTTTACACATCAGGAGCAAGGGAACTCCCTTGGTTCTGGAAGGCACATGAGTCCGAACGTTGTGTTGAATATGTGACTCATAATACACAATGTTGGTTGGTCCTAGAAACGACGGCAATGATTCAAGGAGTTGAGGATTGGATTTTTTGCAACCTAGGGATCACCAAGAAGCTCTTTTGCTCCAGAGGGATATCAGGGGGGGGGGGCATAAATTCATCGATTATATGCTCAAATCCTCACATCACTCATAGACTAGATTTTTTTTATACTAGGTAGGGTATCCAAACCTCCCGCACTAGTCCTTAGAGGAGATGGTTCCCTCGGAGTAATTTCTCACCATGTTAATCCCCTAGTAGAAATTACTAACTATTGGGGTTAGTCAAATCAAAGTTCTAAAATGAGCTTTTGATTTGACTTGCTCAAGCTCAGGGTTTGTGTCCTCATTTCATTGCTGTCTTTTGGTACACCGCCCCTTGTCCCGTCTCCCATGGGCTGACTCCTAGAGCTCTACATGTTTCTCCCTACTCCCCTTCGAGAAAGCTCACCTCTCTAAAGTTCTTGAGCCTCGTTGCCGATCCATGCATGCTCTAAGTAGGTCACTCATCCCCCAACCTCAAATCAACTTTTTGATCAACTCTCTAGACTCATCCTGTCTAGCAACAATTCACCAAAGAATCTTCCCCTGACCCCTATGGGTAAGTATGTCTCATCTTGAGTCAACCTAATGTGTGTAGGTAATCCAAAGTATCTCTAATTCCTAAGATGAACTCAAGATGAAAGTAGATATAATCAAGGAGTTCAAACTAAATAAATGAGAAATAACTAATTGCAAATAATTTGAATTTCAAAAAGGAAACTATAATTAGTGAATTGATGAAATGAAAACTTCTTGAAGAGTTTCTTTGACTTATGTCTTTTGCTTTGAAATTTGCCTTTGAATTTTACTGATACCTTTGACTTTAACTTCTGACTTTGACTTTGACTCTTGATTATGACTTAAAACTTCTGCCTTTGACTTTGATACTCGATGTGTTTGCATTTGAATCTATTGGTAATACAAAAATTGAAACTAGCTACCTCTAGAATGATCCTTTATCTATGCTTAAAATGATTTAATGAAAGAGTCTAAATGATGATCCTATTTGTGTAAAAGATGAATGAGAATACTTGACTCATAAGACGAATGAGCAATGTAATGAAAATACCTAACAATAGAATGTGAAATATCTGTGATCAAAGCTCAAAGAATGATCTCCAATATGATCTGATTACACTACAAATTTACCTCAAAATTTACTCGTAGCTCATCTTGAATTTACCTGAAATCTTAATCTATTAAGAAAAAGGTCAACTACAGAAGACACGATTAGAGGATGAAACTTAGCAAATAGAAAGCATAAGATTTAGAAGAAAATGAATGCGCGAAAAAAAATCAGATGTTAAAAATCAAAATATGAGTTTCCAAATATTGAAAAAAAAATTTAACAAAATAAAATGAGATTTTGAAAATTTAAATAATAGATCAAAGAAAATAGAAAAATGAAACTATGAATTTTTTTTTTAAAAAAATGAAATCATAAATTTCGGAAATCAGATTTGGAGAAATTTGGTTGAGAAAGAGAAAACATAAATTTAAAAGAAAACAAACCCAAACAGATGAGATTAAAAAAATTAAAAAACATAAAATGAACAAACTAATTTTAGTTTTTTTATTATTTCTGAGAAAACAAAAATATAAAATATAAATCTGAAAATTCAAAATCGACAAACCAAAAATAAAAAAATCAAAAGTCTAAAACAGAAAATCAGAAAAGAACTAAATAAAAACTAATTAAAAAAAATTAGATACTGATATTTTCATTTTCCTTTTCTAAAGAAATATTTTAAAAATAGAATGAGCCTAAAACGAGAAGAGATAATTAGATAGTCTGAATTTTAATAAATTAGAAGAACAAAATGTGAAAACAATTTATGAAAATTGAAAATTGAAAAATGAAATCAATTTATGAATGATGGAGCTGAAATTTAAATAAAAATAGAAATAAAATAAGGAAACACAATTAATACACAATCGAAACCATGATTCAAATGAGAGCATATTGAAGTGGTTTTTTCTGGAAATCACTTTTTGGCATTGATTGAGAGAAAGATGCTCTAATCAACGTCAAGGAGGAGAGCAAGAGAGCATTGATCTCTTGAGCTTGAGATTGAGATGAAATCGCTGTCAAGGGGGGGAGAGAGATTCTTGAAAGATTTCCATGAGAGAGAGTTTTACATTGATTGCCGCAAGAGAGTTTATCGCTCGAGTTAGAGGGAGAGAGGACTTTGTTATTTTTGTGTGTTACATTGATTGCCGCAAGGGGTTTTTTCTCTTTAGAGTTCATTTTTTTTTATTAATTTACTTTTTTCTATGTGAAAGGAAAACAAGAAAAAATATCATTAGAATTAGAAAATAACTTAAAAAATAAGATGGAAAAAAATAAAAAATAAATATAAATTGGAATTAAGATCAAAGAAAATAAATTGACGTTGATTAAATAATTTATGATGTTGATTAAATAATTGATGACGTTGATTAAATAAGTGGTTAATCAATTATTGTTAGTTAATTATAAAATTGGTCAAAAAAAATAAAAGGTTAAAGTTGTAAACCTTATTCTTCAAGGTGTCCAAGTTCTAGTGCTGATGCGAGCAGTTGCTCGAGCTATCGGTACCTGCAATCACGAACACATTCCTTCCTCAAATTCTTTTGGCTAAACCTAAAATTATTTCATGACAACAATAAAACTAAGAGTTAAATTATCAAAATTATGTTTAATTAACATAGAATTCTAGACTTTGTCATTTTGGTAAAAACCTTACTGATTTTAGGAAGCATACTTTTGATTTTTTTTTTATTACCTATGAGTTTCAAAACCAATAAACAACTTCCATGTTCTATTTGCAATGCTAAAATTGAATGCTTTAATCTATCTACTTTAATGGTTGATGTGAAGCTATAATATGAAGAGAGCAGAAAATTTAGTCTCCACAAACATTTGTTTATGTTGAAATGTGCTTTTTAATGTCCTTTATTTTGTCTAAGATGTGATTTTTAATGTGAAATATGTTTGTTTTGAATTTTGATTGTTTTCATTTTCTCCATTTGTGAGTGTTGGTTCGTCTCACTAGGTTATCATATAAGCAAACATTAGGGATAGATCCTAGAGAATTTTTTTTTGGGTTATCATAGAAGCAAACATTGGGGAGAGATCCTAGAGAATTTTTTGGGTTATCATAGATACGTATGTCATTCTATGGAACAAAAACTCTTATACGTCCCTACGTTTCATCTTCCAACCATTCCCCTTTGTAAATTTTCTACTTTACTTGCCCCTAATAAGAGATTTCATCGAATTTTAGTACATACCATAGAATGATATCCATATTTTATAAGAGAGAGTAAACGGTTTGGATTATTTTGGATATTATCTTCAAGTCTCATTAAATGTTGAGTATTTTCTTGAAATTTTGAAGACAATAGACTTCTAACTACCAAACCACTGATTGAAAATATATTTTCATATGCAAAAATTTCTTTTATTTTGTAATTAAGGCTTATGAATGATCATGCAGAGTATATTCATAAGAAGGTTGAATGTATACCACCTATTAACTTTGTATGCATAATGATTGACTAGTAATTTGTATCTAGGAGTTTGAACAGAGACTATAATCTGTTTCTATTTTACTATTAACATAGATTCTCTTATTCCATTTTTTTTATATAAAAGGAGTACATTGGTTATACATAAACTACATGCTTACAATAACCTAGAAATAACATTGATTTATATTTTGGTGAAAAATTGAATTATTAAACTAAAAAAATAAAGTAAAAGGAGAAAAGTCAATGTCGTATCCATCATCCTGCTGAGTACTAAAGTTGTGCATTGTCAAGAAAGTCAAAATTGTGGCAACGGACATCAAATGTTGATTAGATTTTATGTCACGCTAAAATAAATAATGTGAGTAACCGGGTGAATTTCCAAAAATTGAGTATGAGGCCAAATTTTGGTTACTTGATTTGAACTCAATAGCCACCATTTGCATGTGAATTTGTGTTAGCATATCCCTAATAAGAAAAATTTGAAAAATAATTTGAATCCACACAAAAAAAAAAAGATTTAGGTTATGGATGCACAAAACGAACTACTTAAACCCTTAAATCCACTAGGGGTTGTACTTGAATCTACAAGCAATGGAGCGCTTTGAAATAAGGCGAACATCCAAAGGGAAGAAAGCAAAGCTCTCAATCAAAGGAATAACTTTAATTATGTCTTTAGGGGTTACAATGAGGGCCTTATATGATGTGAGAAAAAGAAGCTTATTGGCTCTGATAGGCCTTTGGAGAGATATTTTGAAGATTTGAGCAACAACAGGGTCCATTAGAAAACATTTGTGTCTATTTGAGAGATCCTCTTCAAGTATTATCAGCCCTAAGAAATTCACCCTAGTTTACTTAGCTTTAAATGGGCTTTGCCAAGTGGGCTTTCTAGGCAATATTAGAAATGGGCTCTTGGGCTCTACAGTTGATTTGTCGTGGATGCTATCTCACCTGCAGCGATCCTTAAGTAACCTAGCATCCTTGATCCTTAAACCTGCAGCGATCCTTGATCCTTGGAGGCAATCGACACCTTGATGCTATGACTATTTGTTGTTCATCATCCTTTTTCTTCAATTAATGCATAGACAGAAGCACAACTAGGGAATTGGGCAATTGGGCAGCTGATGACACCACTCGAAACATTTCCCCAGTATTTATGCAAATATAAGTAATTATATTTTAAATTAAATTTGGATGATTTGGGGAGTGTTGAATATAAAATTATCTAATGATGTAAAATAAGTGAATATTTGGTGTATATTATTGGAAGAATAAATCCTTTTTATTTGTTTTCTAGATTTTTAATATTGGTAGAAAGTCTCCCGCGTCATGTCATCAGGCTGACGACATGTTTGAATGTTCCTCTCTCTCTCTCTCTCTCGGTTCCGCTGACTGCCTCTTCGAAACTCGTATTACATAACCGCGATTCTCTGCCCACCTCGCGGTCATCGTCGCAGAATGAAGATGAGGATCGTGGCCAAAAAGCTCTACGACTACGTGCGCCACGATCTCAAGGAGATCGCCTTCCCTTCCTCGCTGCCGGACCCTCCTCACGTCCGCAAGCGACGGAAGCTTACCTGGAAGGAGAAATACTACGTACGAATTTCCCAAGCTTTCACTTCCTCTAAGAATACTTCTCCTTCCTTATCTGCATATTCCTCTTCTTACTAGGTTCTGAAGAAGGCGTCGAGATTGTACGCCGCGAGCTGGGTCAGGGACATTGGCCCTGATCTCCGCCCCAACGACTACAAGAAAAAGGAAGATACCGGCGAAAAGAAAAAAGAAGAAAGTGGAGGAGAGACTTCTGCCTTAGAAGACCTCGGTGAGCAAAATATTTTGCTTACAGATTGCTCGTGGGTTCGGCGATATTTACGAGATTTTTTATTCGGGTAGCGGTTGCGGCGAGAGGAGGAATGGAGACGTTGAGACCCGCGCTGCAGCGGCTGTACATGGTGAGGGCATCGGCTTACAGGGATGCTCTGAAGAGCTTCGTTCAAGGGTACCAGGAAGGCGTGCAGCAGGTCAGGGAGAAGAAGCAAGATGCTGGGCCGGAACAGGGGGGTGATGCTCCTGGAAAGTCGACGGGCTCGTCGTCTTGAATTGAAACTTGGGACATGCGTTTTCTGCGCGCACCAAATGCTCGTTCGAATGCTAATCAACTAGTTGTTCAGAGAGTTGCACTTGAGAGTTCTGTTCATGCAACTTGCGGCTGCGTGGCCGTAGGGAGATCGAGTGACCCAACCCGATTATTTTTGCAGGTAGTGTGCGACTAGTTTTTGGTCCATTTCATTCAAAATTTATCAATATATATACCGTTAGACAAATCTTTGCGAGCTTATAGGATTTGTGTTCAGGCCGTTGACAAATTATACATGCCATGTTTTCTCAACAGCTCTAGTTCGAGGTTCCAAGGGTTTTCCCTTTTTTTTCAAAACCTCATGCTGGCGATTTCAGGCTCAAATTTTTCGCATGCAAAATCTATTTCTTCTCTACCAGCTATCAAAATTATAGGGTTTGACTTGCTGCTAGTTTTGTGACTAGAATTTAAATTATTGATGGTCTAACTTCATTTCCAGTTTTGGCATTTCTTGAAATCAGTCTTAACTCATGTGAGAATCTAGAGTTCATATCTGATTTCTGCAGTTTTTTCAAAAATAAAGCTGTAAGATCTTTTGGCAATTTTGGTTTTGATTTTAAGTTAGTTCATATAATTTTAGGCCTGATTATGCATTGTTTTTCAAGTTTGATTTCAGATAATTTTAGGTTTGAGTTTGTAATCATCCTAGGTCAGATTTCTATTCTATTTTAGGTTTTTTTACACAAACGTTTGTTCTGTTCTATTTTAGATCTTATATGTTTTTAGAATTGACTTTTCCGCATCGTTTAAATACACTTTAAAGATTACCATTGAGGCGATTCTTCTCTGGCTTGTCTACAAGTTCTTCATTACATCATCATTCATCACTTATACATTTAGGACCATCATTTTAGATGTATTCAATATTATTCTAAGTATAAATAGAATTCACATTTATCATTTTTGCAACAATCAAGGCTGGAGAAGCCAAACACCACGGTCAATGATAGAACATCAAAATCAACTTAAAAAATTCAAAGTCAAGTTGACGTGGAGGTTTTCAAATAAAATCTTAATTCCTATATATTTGCATTTATTTATCAGATTTAATTAAGTTTGATGTTTCTCCGTTTTATTAGGAACTAAGGATAGTTAGGACCACCTTTATACAATAGAAAAAAATGAACTCTCAACCATTTTGAGAGCTAAGTCAAATTATAAAGGGTGAAAGGAGGTCAAATCTGGTTGGGAAATTATCTAGATCATAGGAAAGTCGTCGGTGGTCAAATCCCCTATTTCTTGGGAAATTACACCAAACTTGGCCTAATTTCCTCTAAATAGGACTTAATCCTTTTTAAATGGGGAAACTCCTTAATTCTCTTCATAATGTTAAAGTTAAATCAATCATGATCCAATGAAGAAAATTTGGTAAAAAATGATTTTTATTTTGAGAGATATTGATATTTTAACGTTTGGGGATCTTCTTAGAGCATTACTTGATTTTTAAGGGGATAAGTATAACAATGAATTATACAATAACATGTGGCACCTTGCAAGCAAGCCACATAGATGTACCAATGTGTACGACTGCACATATAGCCCCTGCTCATAACCTGCAACTTATACTCACAATTACATGATTATTAATATCAATGAAGGCATAAAACATTCCATTCCTATGCATGTTATCATACTTTGAGTGCATATTCATCATTCTATGCAATTTAAATTATAACATCAAAATATATAATTTTAAGGGATAACCATGCATAGTTAAAAGTTAAAATTTTCAAGTTTATTATTCCCATTTTATATTTGAGAATATATTTAAGTTTTAATTATAAATAATACGAGAAAATATTTTTATACAAGCTCATTTATTTGTCTAGTTTTATTTTCCAAAGAAAATGAGTGTAGTTTTGAGTTAATAATCTATTTTCTTGTTATTTCTTAAATTAAATTTATAGAATGATAGATTAGTTAATTTATGATTTAATAAAAATTTTAACTAAAAAGTTATGTGAATGGTAAATCTCAATTGTATTGAGTGAGAAAATAAGAGATTACAAGCCTCTATTTATAGAGAAGAAAGAGAGAAAGATAGAAATATAAGCCATGTGGGACTAATATCCTTAAGTAATACACCTTCTAATAAGCTATATCTAACTAGTTGTATTTTGAAACTTATAAATTTTCTAATTTTATGACTTTTTCAGAATTTATTTTAATTTAAAATATTTAAGAAGTGATTTCATATGCTCACGCTAACGTGGTGAGCGCACACCACGTGATGCACGTGCGGTTAGTGGTTTAACATTTGCAGTTAGTGGTTAAGCACCTTGTTTAGGGCATGAGCTAACCACTTATAAATGCTGCCCCTATGTACCTATTGTGTCCCCTTAATTTTTCTAATGCGGGACTATCTTTGCTTTTATTTCTTCGTAGGTGACGTGGCATGATGTGAGATGTTCAATTCATGGAGTTAATCCTGATTGTTAATCTTCACTTATTCAGAAGGGCACACATCAGCATTTGCGTAATTCTCCATGGATTCGACCCTTACTCACCATTATCCTAATTAATCATAATTAAATTATAATTTTAGTGAGTTTGAAATCATTTTAACACGAGGAAGGCATTCTGAACGATCGCACAAATTCGTTAGCTTGTTTGATGGTAGCGACTCTGCCTTGAGCTTCTGAATGTCCACTTCCTCATTGCTTGCCAAAACTTCTTCTATGCAAGCTTTAGTATTATCGTCATCACAAAGGTCTTTGACACCCACATCCTCAAAAGTTGGTGAAGGCTACTTCATCAAATTTTTTATGTCAACCTTCATCGTGTGCTCTCCCACCTTTTATATCACTTATCCTTTCCCCTAGTATGTGATGGCTTTTGCAAAGGCTCAAAAAGATTATCCTAAAATGATTGGGGCTTGAATAAGCTCCTTAAAATTTTTCATATGACTAGAAAGTCCAACAGGAAATAACAATCATCTATCCTGAAATTACGTCTTCTACTACGCCATGTGGTTTCCTCACCGATCTCTCCGCTAAAGTGTAATTCTATAAGGAAATGCTACAACTCCCCTCTATTCTTAGGGAGAATGTTAATGCTAGATTTTGTGTCTAATAAGGATTTTGTAAAGGTCATTCCTTCTATCTCTCTAGTGATAATGGGCGCTCTAGGATCTCTCTTTTTTATTGGCAAGGTATTCATCATACTTGAACTCATAGTTTCACTCAATTGGATCCTCTTGGGGCCCTTGTGGGGTGTGCATATGCTTTTGAGGAATTTTTCATACGGAGGAATATGCTTAAGGACATCTATAAAGGGATGGTGATAGTGACTTTTGGGAAGGCTTCTAGTATATGATCATCAGGTTTGCTTGCCTTGGCTCTAGGGTAGTGTAGAGCTTAAGGGTAAGGTACAAGAGGCTTGTATGTGTCTGGATTTGGTTCAGCCTTTGTATGTTCGTCCTCATCCTTAGAGCTGATGTCTTGTTTTTCCATGATGGTTAGTTTCTCTTCATCTATCAAGCCTTTGTGGAAAGGATGATCATTGTGGGGGTCTTTTAAGTCTTTGCCACTTCAAAGACATGATATAGCTAGTGCAATCTCCATTTCTTTCTCATCAAGGTGAATATGGTTCACATTATGCATTTGGCTAGAAGATGGTCCTTGATTCCTTGGGTTGGCAGTGGTCTATGATGATAACTAGTTAGCAAAGGAAACTTTCTTAACCTTTTTGTTATCAGTCATGACAGGAATGTTCATCTTGATGAAGTCATGTATTTCATCCACAAGCGAATTGATTATGTTCACTTGCTCCACAAATTGCAAGATCGCCCCAAGAATCGGGTTCAATGGAGGTGCAGTTTGTCGTGGAGTTGGAATGTAGGGTGGCTGTGGTGAGATGTATGTCGATTGTCTCGTATTTGCATAGGGCTGCAGCTGTGGATATTTCTGCTGACTAGTCTTGTAGGTCAGAAGATACATCTGCTCGGTATTCCTCCAAAATCCTTCAGGTTGAAAATAATTGTTATAGGAAAAAGGGTTATTTTAATAATTCGAGTATGCACTTGAATAATTTGATATTCCCTGTTAGCTTAGCCCCACTTGTGGGCCTTGCCTAAACATGCCTTGCTCTTGAATGGCCATGATTGGGAATTCTAGCTCAATGTGATTGTGCCTTGAGCAATGGGCGCATGGTGATGTGTCTTTCAACATAATGGGTGCGAGTCCTTCATAATTGTTTTAGATGTTGAGTCAATCCAATAGAAGGTTTTGGGATGACACCATCTTCTCGAGCCTTTGTAGGAGCATTCTCGTTTTGATTGACTTGGCATTGATTAGTTGTCCCTTTGGCGTGACACCTCTTTTGAATGGTTTTGTTGCATTGTGATGGCTATTCTCTGCCATCATCTTGATTAATTCCATTCGATCATCTTCGAACGTACTCATGAAGGTGTCACCGCTAGTTGCATCTAAGAGATATCTATCTTGTGGGCCTAACGCATAATAAATTATTTGTGTAAGTTCTTAGTTAGACACTCCATGATGAGGGTACTCCCTAGTGAGGTCTCTAAGTCTCTCCTAGGCTTTATGAAAGGTTTCACTCCGCCCTACAATAAACTCGTGAATAGATTTTTGAATGGAGGGTGGTTTTGCCTACATAATAATATTTTCATAAAAACTCTTCCTCCATTTTGGCCGAAGAAGTAAACTCTTTTCCTAATTGAAGGAACCAATACTTATCTCTATCTCTAAGAGTAGTGAGAAAGACTTTCATTTTCACTTCATATGCCAGGATATTATGAATTTGATGAATTTCATACACTTGGCTATGCTCGTCTATATGTCGATAGGGATCGTCGAAAGGCTTACCATGATAGATAGGTAGCATACTCATTACATGAGTATCTATTCTCAAATTTGCACCTCTATTAAGGGGCGCTTGTACACAAGTGACAGGTCTCTTGAGGACAGGCCTAGCTTAGTCACTAAGGCAGTTCCTAACATTTCCCTCATCATTCTGTGACATTTCTATGGGTTCTAGGGTCAGAGAAGACAAAAAAGAGGAAAATGAATGCGAGGAGTCTTAAAAAGATCTACGTGTCAAGGGTTATTTCTCGTTCTCTAGGTGGGCTATCGTCTCATGGAAGGGTGGACCATATATATGTATACATATAATAAAATTATAATATAATTATCAAATAATGACAAACGATCATACCTAGTGTTGGTATCTATGAGAGTTACGCACTCGTAATGTGATTTTGAAAAATTGATTAGAAAAGGAAAAATCACCGAATCTCATTGAATTAAGGATTTTGAAGATGGATTGTTGAACGTAGGATCAATTTTAGTAAAAACTCAAGAAATAAAATGAAAAATTTGAGTTTGACCAAGTCAAAATTGTCCAATTTTCTAAAAAATATGCCTGCTTCCCAGACAACTATGCCATTTGATGGAATGAATTTGTGTAGTAATTCAAAACACATTTTCTCTTGTCAAAAAATTTTCCAAACTTACTCAAATTATGATTTTCTTGTGAATTAATTAGGATAATGGTAATGGTCAAATTCATGGAGAATTAGGAAAGTTTTTTAGATGTATTCAAAATTCGATCAAATTGATCATGAATTGAGGTGATAAATTATGGAAATTGATATTCTTGGAAATTTACATAATCAAAGATCACTCAATTTGGATTAGAAATCAAAGAGCAAAGCAAGAAGATATAAATTGAACACAAAGAGAGAGAAAATGATAAAATTTCATAAAATTAAACTAATCTACTAATCAAAATTAACATCTAATGGTATAGGACAACAGATTATTAAGAAAACATGTAATCTAACCCAAAATCGTGCTCAAAATGATCCAATTAATCACTGAATCAAGGCTTTTTGTTCGACATTTCAAGAAACAAAATTCAGAGGTCAAGTGGGGACATCTTCCTTCTCCCTCCACAAAATCTTGATTTCAAACACTCTTAAATGCAGAAATAAGTTTAGAACAGGAAGACAACTAGAGATTGAAGGATTATGATGTCCAAAATGTTAGATCGATAAAAAAATCCAAGAATGGCTTATCGTCGAAGAGAGAGAATTTATAACATTTTGTAATTGGGCATAACCGTTAGATCTTCTCCTTAATGAGTGCAATGGTCTTGATTGAATTTGAAGAGGCGAATCATTATGATTAAGTCACGGCCGTTGGATACTCATTGGAGCGTTAGAATCGTGCCACATATTTGCGTGAAGAGAGAGCATTGCCTAATCTCATCCGCTAGATTGTGATTTGACATTTTAGATCTTCATAGAGGCACTTTAAATCCTGACCGTTATAACTCAGATGAATAGTCAAAATTGATCTATTAAATAAAACAAATCACCTCTCAATCAGATGCTACCATGTACCACTCGAAGTAATTGAAGATCAATGATCACGATTAACTCCACGATTTGAATGTCTCACATCACACTACCTCACTTGCAAAGAAATAAAAGTAGAATTAGTCCCACATTAAAAAAAATAAGGGGATGCGGCAGGTATATAACGGTGGCGCTTATAAGTGGTTAGCTCATGCCCTAAAGAGGGCACTTAACAACTAACTGCACGTGCTATTGACATGAACATGCATGCATCACTTGGTGTGCACACTCATGTTTGTCATGTGGGGCGTGCACACTGATAACATGCAAATTAAGCATGAAAAAAATATGATTATTAATACAAATTAAGGCATAAAAAATTCCATTCTAATGCATGTTATCATATTTTTGAGTGTTTATCTATCATTATATGAAAAAGTCCTTATAATCTCAAAATGCATTAATTATGATAAATTAAGAAGAATATTTTTTTATAACCCTGCTTTACTTGAGATTATAATTAGTTTTGAAGGTTAAATAATAAGAGGAATAATTTTATATACACTCATATATTTTCTAGGTTTTAAAATATAAAAGAAATGAGTGTATTTTTTAAATATAAATTTATTCTCTTCTTATTTATTAAATTTAACTTTTTAGAATGATAGATAATTTAATTTCTGATCCGATGAAACAATTTGGATTAATTTGGAGTTCTATTTTAAAAGATATGAATTTTATAATTTTTAAGGATTTTTCTAGATTTTTTCTAAATTTTTCTGAATTCAAAATTGATTTATTTGATTTAATTTCATGAAAATATTATTTTTATTTTTGCGTGTTGACGTGACAGCTGATGTGGCGCGAGTGGAAAAAAAAAAAAGCATGCCACGTGGCGACATATGAGATCGCCACGTGTCGTATAGTGTACATGTGTGCGCGTGTGCAACTACACATGTGTGAGCACATGCACGCACACGTGTGATTAAGGAGAAAGCACTGTGTTAAGGATTTTTGCTAACTCCTTAATTACACACAACTTATATACACGTGATTTCTCTTTCCTTTTTTCCATGTGTGACTTTGTTTTGTTTTAAATTTGCGCAGGTGATGTGGCGTTATGAGAAGCATCCAATTCACAATTTAAATAAAGACCATCGATCTTCACTTAAGGCTGGGGGTATGCGGCGCGTCCTTATTCATTGGAAAATCATTTTTGAAATGATTTAATCTCAGCCATTTATCTGAGGAGTTATAACGGCTGAGACTAAAACAGACGGAAACACATCTAAACCATCCGATCAAGATCAAACGGTGAATGTTTCATGCATTATTCATAACATGGGACGTGGAAAAATATCGACGGTCCTTCCAAGATCCAATGGATGTGACTTAATCCTAATAATTCAAAGCCTGATGTTTCATCAGAATCGTTGATCGAAGAATTAAATCTCAGTCTAACGGTTACGCCCAATTTGCCTTATAAATCTTTGACATTGTAAATCATTCTTGGGTTCTTCGAGTAATCAAACTAACTAGACACCAAATCCCTTGAATCTCTTACTTTCAATCGCTTCTAGATCAATTTTCACGTCCACGGAGAGCTTGAAAGTGAGATTTTATTAAGAGAATTGGAAGAAATCGGCTCTTGAACATCAACGATTATTTTTTGAATTGGGAAATAAAAAGCCTTTGATCCAGCGAGTAATTGGATCAATTCAAGTGCAATCTTGGGTTAGAGATCAATTTTCATTCTAATCTTCTTTTGCATAGCTTTAGATTTCAATTTTGCATCGTAATTTTAGTCAATTTCAATTTCAATTTTGGTTTTTTGCAATTTTTAATTTCAGAAATTTCTATCTCATTCACTTGATAATTTCTCTTCGAATCTTGATCTGTGGATCAAAGATTCATGACTTTTGATTCTGTGGACTCATTTTTAAGTCTTCTTTTTAAAAATATCAATTTCCTTCATTTCTCACCACATTTCATCATCCGATTATATCTTATTTCAAAAGATATCTCAAAATTTCCTTATTTGTCAGTGGATTCGACCCTTATTCACCACTATGCTATTCAATTCATATTAATTTTATTAAATTGTTGAGTTTGCTATTAGTTTTGACACAATTTTGTGTGAATGTAACGACCACATGAAATGGTTCAATCGCACATGTCGCCACATGGCAATATATAGAGCGCTAGTCACATCAACTGCCACGTTAGTGTGCATATTAAGCCAGTTTTTAAATATTTCAAATTAAAATAAATTCAAAATAGATTCAAAAAATTTCAGCTAAATTAAAAAAATCATGACTTTGAAACTATAACTCTTTTTAATCATTTTTTGTTTGATTAAAAATCAAATAATATATCTATCTAAAAATTTTATATTAAAATATTACAATAGAATAGATTTTTAACTAAAAAATACACTCATTTTCTTCATAAAATTAAACTAGAAAAGGAAATGAGTGTGTATAAAAATATTTTCTCTTTAATATTTTCAATTAAAGCTTAATTATAATCTTAAATATAAAATTAGAATAATCTACTTGAAAATTTCAACTTTTAATTATGCATGATTATTGATAACATGCAATTTATATAGGTAATGACATGATTATTAATGTAAATTAAAGCATAAAACATTCCATTCTTATCCATATTGTTATACATTGAGTGCATATTTATCATTCTATCTAATTTTGAATTATAATATCAAAATGTATTATTTTAGGGATAATAATTCATAATTAAAGAATACATTTTAGAGTATATTATTCCCATCTTTATTTGAGATTATAATTAAGTTTTAATTACAAATAAAAAGAGAAAATATTTGTATATACCTTCATTTATTTTCCTAGTTTTATTTTCTAAATAAATGAGTATATTTTTTGAGATAAAAATTTATTCTCTTGTTATTTATTAAATTTGACTTTTTAGAATGATAAATATTTTAATTTCTCATAAAAAAAGGATTAATAGGGAGTTGTGTTTTGAAAGTTATGAATTTTCTAATTTTTAGGGATTTTTCTAGAATTTTTTGATCTTTTTGAATTTTTATGGAGTTATTTTGAAATTTTGAAATTTTAAAAAATTTTAGTTTATATATACGTGTTGACGTGGCAGATGACATATCGAGTGCTTACATGTCGACATGTGGTGGCATGTGTGCATGAAACGTGGCACAATGCGCCCGTCATTAGCATGTGTGATTAGTGGTTAAGCATCCCGTTTGGGGCATGAGCTAATCATATAAGTCCACAAACTTTATATACGCATCATTTTTGCTATTATTTTTATATGTGAGACTATATTTGTTTTTATCTCTTCGCAAGTGATATGGTGCAATATGAGACATCCGATTCATGGAGTTGACTGCGGTCATTGAAATTCACGTACTTCAAGGGGTATAGGGTAGCATTTGAGTGTAGTTGATTACGATTCATTTGAGTCCTTGGCCATTTATCCGAGGAGTTATTACGACCAAGATTGGAAGAGCCATATGAGATCTGAAACGTCGATTCACAATCAGATGGGGGAGATTTTGCGATGCTCTCTCTTCATGCGATCACGTGACGTGATCCTGACACTCTGATGAAGATCTGATGGTGGCAACTTAACCATTAGAATTCGCCTCTTTAAATTCTATCACAACCGTTGATCTTATCAAGGAGAAGATTCGACGCTCAAGCGTAATTTCAAAGCATTATAAATTCTCTCTCCTTGACGAGAAAATGTATTGTTGTATGTTTTGAGCAATCAAAATGTTTTGACAACTCAATCCTCGAATCTCTTGATTTCTTCCTCTTCTAGACTTAATTCCGCGTCCAAAGAATGCTTGAAATCAAGATTTCGTCAAACGGATAAGGAAATTTTACCTCTTAAACTCTAAATATTCGTTTTCAAAAATACAAAATAAAAAGCTTTGGTCCGGTGATCAATTGTATCATTTCAAGAGCGACTTTGGGTTAGATTATGTGTTTTCCTCCCAATCTTTTGTCATTTATCATTAGATTTTAATTTTAAGCTTATATTAGATTAACTTTTAAAAATTCTATTGAATTCTTTCTCTTTGTGTTCGATTTTTCTATGAAGTTTACTGCTTGATTTTTCCATGAATACTAATCCACATCGAGTGATTTTGGATTCTGTAGATTCTTCTTAAAGTTTTCTTTCTAAGTATACTAAAATCTCTAATTTCACATGTGAATTCATCATTTGATTTGGTCAAATTTTAAGAACATCTAAAAAGTTCTCCTATTTCTCCATGGATTCGAACCTTATTCACTATTATACTAATTAATTCTTGATTAAAGCTTTAAATTGGTGAGTTTGGTCATTTTTTTGACATGCATTCATGTGGGTTCAACGATCGCACAAAAACATTTCGTCAATTATCCCCTAAAATAATATATTTTGAGCTTATAATATAAATTGAATAGAATGATGAATATGCACTCAAAGTATGATAACATGTGGATGAATGAAATGTTTTATGCCTTAATTTGCATTAATAGTAATGTAATTGTAAGTATAAGTTGCATTTTATCACTTGTTATCTCATTATGATTTTAATGTTATATGTCATTAGAAAAGTAAAAACATCTAATATTTGACCCAAAAAAAATCGTCTAAGGGAAATATGCATATTATTTTCACAATTTTCTTTTATATGTGGTTTAATCTCTTTAAAAGTTAAAAGACACAGTGTTTAATGGTGTACTAACGATGCCTTTTATGCGGTCGTTAAAACACACAAACATCAGTCAAACAAAATTTATAATTCTGAACTCACACAAATCAAGTATAGTGTCAAGATTGAGTCAATCCACAGAGAAAACGGTTGAGTTTGATCACAGGGTTGACTTGGTCAAACTTAGGTTGAATTAGGGTTTTTTAGAAGTGAAAATGATATTTTATTAATATTAATGATATAGATGTATAAAATAAGAAATTTTAAGAATTAAGAAACTAATTTTAGGCAGAAATGTCAAAAGTCAAGATCAAAGCATTGATTTTGACCAATAGTTGACTTTCTATAAAATCAGAGAATAAAAAGAGAGTAAAATATTATGAAAATTATATATTCAGAAACTAGAGAGAAAATGAAAATTATTGATATAAAATTCATGATTTTTCAAGAAGAATTGGATTTATTATGAATTATTGAAAATCAAATATCCCAAAAATCTTGAAATAAACACTTCGGTGTAAATATTCAAATTGATTAAACAAATGAAATCCAAATCTTGCAATTCAAATATGAATGGAAATATAAAAACCAGAGGATTCTAAGGAGACCAAAATTATCAAATTTCACCTTGTATTTTAAAAGTAATTGCACCCTGCAAGTCAACGCCCAAATTCGGATTGAAAATGAACAGTAGATGGTCAAACGTTGAATTGAAGGTTCAAATGATGATGAAATTTTACAATTCTGCTATCCACAAAAAGTAGATGAAACAAGAAATCCATTGAAACTAGAATTGAACAATTCAAACTTAAGATCAAGGAGAAATTATTGTTTCAAAATCATCAAAAATCCGAACCCAAATTGGGCAAAAATGAAGAACAATTCAATTTAAATCATGAAATTAACTACCTAAATCTAATCTAAATTACAATTGTTGCAAGATGAGTAATCGATTTACAGTACTAACCCAATTGGCATGAAGATTGGGCTCCAAATTGTGTCGATTGAAGTGAATTTGCTCGGTTTCTTCATCGGTATACGTTCGACGTTCAAGGGGAGAATCCGATCAAATCTAGAAACTATTCGTGATCAATCCCCCCTTGATTGGATCGCAATCAAGTCTAGAACGCGGGGGAATCACGAAGAACTCAAGATATCCTTTCAAAATTTCTTAATTGCTTCACGATTAATCAAGAGTGCAGATACAAAGAGGGAAGAACACCATTTTTATAAAAGAAATCCATGCGAAAATCGCGGACCATTCGATCTGATGAAAATCGGTTGGACGGCCACGATCATGCGCTTAATATGAGCCATGATCACGCAACGCGGGCCCACATTCTCCCTTTCCTTTTGCCCGTCTGATCTTGATGAGAGCGTTTCAATGCGTCCACGTGTCTCCCCACGATGAGCCAAATTCGCAATTAATCTGAGGCCGTCCGATTTCATTAATGAGATCGAGGGCTTAGAAATTGTCACATGCGTTGATTTAGATCCTGTAGACTGTGGTCCATGCAATCAACGCATCTCTATCATCGTGATCGCATCCAACGGGCCACGGGATACCGCGTCGCCTGCAATTTAAAACTTAAAGGAAACATAGTCCCACTCGAAGAAATTAAATGGAGACAAATGGGTATATAAGATGGAATCACCTTATGGATTTGCGTTACTGCCCCAAAATACTTACCTGGGCCCACTAACCCATGGGCCCATCACCTGCCAGCCCGAAGTCTATTCCTCGTGCCATGTAGGTGCCACCCGGGCGTTCGCGTGGGCTCGCGTGGCCTTGCCACGCGTCTGCGCCACATCATTGTCACGTAAGCGCTGGCGTGGGTCTGCGTGGCGCTGCCACGTGGCCTTGCGTGCCATGTCGCATCCGCGCGGGACCCACGTCATGCCACGTCAGCCTGCGGTTCTTGCGGGAAAATAACCCCCTTTTTGCTATTTTTTAAAGGAATGAAATGTGTAAAAATCAAAAATAAGTTCCAAAAAAATCCAAAAAAATCAGAAATTGATATCTTTAAAAATATAACTCCTTTTTGACTCAAATTTTCTCCATTGGATCACAAATTTCTTCATCTTTAATATTATGTCATTTAAAAATATAAATTAAAAGAAGCATTTAAGATGAATTCAAAATAAACATAGATAATTTCTTAAGAAGTCTATTTTATATCATCCAAACATTCTCTTCTTGTAATTAAATCTTCTAATCATCTACTAAAGTCAGAGTAAATTAAGGAAATTAATTAAGTTCTATTTATTTAACCTTGGAAAAGATTAAACATCCATAAAGCACATAATTAACCCTAAAAAATGCATAAATATGGACTTTAGTAGAATGGCATACCAACGGAGAAAATTCATAAAAACTATGATAACATGCATCATAATTACATAAAGTAAGCATGAATATTAGTTAAATAAGATCATAATTTAAGTTAAATATGCATGTTATCATGGACCACTTAGTTTAGTAATTTCCTTGCATTAAAGGCTTGATGCAGAGGTTAAATCATTTGTATACATGTAAGAATGTGATTATTTCTATTGATTGAATTCCTTTAGTAATTACAAATAGATCATCTTTAAATTTCATTAATAAAGAAAATTCATACTAAAAGAGGAATTTTCATTCGCTCTAATCTAAAGTCTATGACCTTAGCTTGAAAACACCAAACTAGAACGATAAGAGATATCTACACATTCTTATATTAGAATTTTGTCTAAAATTCTTTAGTATTTAGAAAAAATTACTTTACAAGTTCAAAAGAAGTGTCATGTATCAAATATCTACCCCCCAAAATATTAATTGGCTACCATCACAAAAAAAATGCCCACTCAACTCTAGAAGACCATTTTTAACCTAATTAACATTGTCTAAACATTATATTTTCTAATAACAAAATTTATTTCATTATTCCAACCAATAAATTTTATATAATCAATATGAAGCCATCAAGTTGATCTATTAAGTAAACCAAAAGAAAAGACATTTGGCAACACCAGGGAGTCTCCTCACTGACTTTGCACACGATTACTGGTATTATCCCTTTTGTTGGATTTTATTTAAAATCTATCATGCAATCCAAAAGTTTCAGAATTCCATAGAATACTCTTCAATAACAGATAAAATGAATGAAAAGATTGAAAGAATTCGACTTCAAATAGAAATATTCTACAATATTTAGCAATCTAGGTTTAGTGGTCAATAAATTCTACATTGATAAAGCCCAATAAATCTGAATAGTGACATTAATTCAAGGAGTTGCATTTTCAGACGAAGAACAATCCTCCACACTAGTATATGATGTCTCATACTTTATCAAAGGTATATTTTCTCTCCCCCCCTTTAATCTTGTAAATGTTTAGATTGAATCATTAAATGTGTGATGGAGACTTATTTTGAAACATGAACACAAGGGTTCTAAGTGAACCATCCTCCTCCTCCTCCTTCTCTACAAATTTGAGAAATTATCCATCCATTTAAATGGATGAAGAATACCTCTCTAAATCATTAAAGAGAGTGTAGATCTTAAGGGATTTATTTTCCCTCCTTTCCCTATTTTATATTGATCTAAAGATTGACTTGGTCAAACATTTAATCCCTATCCTTAGATAATTAGAATTCCTTGAATGGACCAAGTCAACCACCCTTTTCCCTTTGATATAGGTTCCTTATTTTCCAAACCTTCTCCACTAAATCATAGGTACCTTATATCATTTTAAATAGTGATCTCAAAAGAAAAATCAATAGGAATCCATTTGTATTTTCCTTCTCTTTGAAAAGCACCTATAGTTAGAATGTATGAGAGATCTAAAAGAGGAACCTACCTTCTCATTTGACTTCAAGCCAAAGTCTTTGCATGAATATTATCATGCAGTTATCCACATGAAGCAACCTCACCAAGACGTTCAAAGAATACTGGATACACAAGAGGACAATGTCTTGAAGAATATCCAGTTCATAGTGCTATCTCGTAGTGCTCTCAAACTGTCTCATAGAGATCTTCATATTATACACCCTCTCTTACCTTGATGAGTGATCTGAAGACTTAGGCAGATTTTCCTGGAAGCAAGCAGGCAGCCAAGAAGGTCTACTTACACCATCTCGGATTATCCCAACTTCTATTATCTTCGCATTACCTGAGGTGCCCGCAAGGAGGATAGCATGCAAAGACTATCACGTCACCATCTGCGTAGCATCCTGAGCATCATGGAACAAAGAGATTCTCTACAGTTCTCGAAGATTATAATAAGTATCGTCTCCCTGGATGTCACGTGAGGAGACAAGAACCGGACAAGGAGAGATGTCTCAAACGACTGAATCGGATTATTGCCCACTTTCCACAGTCAACATCTTCCTGAAGTTCGCCGGCAGAGAGGACTTGTTTGCGATCACGTAAGGACTCAATCCGCTCTCCTCCTAGAGCACGAGTATTGCCTCCTTGATCATCAGAAAGTAAGCTGGATGAGAAAGAGATCCAAACTTGGCCGCACGGGTGCACGCTCACTATCGCGACCAGATGACCGTTCCGATCCACTCTTACGAGCTATCTACTTATTCCTCGCCTGCTATCTATCCTTCCGTTAGCTACTGCCGCGCGACAGAAATCAAGGAAGACGCGACATCTCGAAAGTACTTCAGAAGCAGAAAATCGAGTCAATCCGTTGACTAAGTAGTGAAGCGACGTCATCTTAAACAGGACGATCCGATGAAAATAAGAAGAGTCGGGATATCTTAGGCCCGATCGAACTATCGCAAGCCTCGTGACGTTCCAATAATTTCCGAAATTACCACGGGATAACAGAGAAACATTATTCACCCTTCAGGAAATCAAGGAGCCTTGGAGGTATAAGATCTAACTTCCCGACGTATGCCGTAACTACCGTCTGCGGAAATGGCAGCGACGCGACGTTTCACCGTAAACTCTTCTTCATGTATTTTCTATAAAGCGGAAGATTGTAAACGACAAACGGAGAGTTGTTTTATGAAAATTTGGGTTACCCTTGGTTCGGTTTTTACCTTTGTGTTCCATTGTTTCTTCCCTGTGTCTCCACCTTTCTCCCACTTTCTCTCATCTTCCGAGTTCTATCTCTCTTTCTGCTCTCCCTCCCGCTCTGTCCTCTTTCACCCGTCTCACAGTAAGAAGCAAAAGAGGAAATATACTTTATCGTGGATTAATCTGAAGCATACACTTCACGACGCCTACAGGTAACATCCTTAAATACTTCGTGAATGATAGTTCGTATTCCAAAAATATCCATAAGTCCAAAGTTTCCATCACCTCCCGATTTTTCTTGTTGTTCACATTTCTTTCTCCACATCCCTCCTACATTCCATGATAATTTTCCGATATAGTAAATCTCTCCGTTTCCTTCCTCTATTAATTTCCGTTTCATTACCCACACCATTCCGTTTCATAATTACTATTAATTTCTTTCACATTCCCGTCTCCTCACGATCTTCTATTATTATTATCCTCCTCCACTTCATCACCCTTTCCCATCCCATTCTCTATCTGAAAACATATAATATCTTCTCCTCTATAATTGCTAATTTTAATATCTAATATATAATTTCCTGAATTATTCTACAATACATCCTTACTGATTTATAATCATAATTTCCTACTGATATCATTCATAGATCCTCCCCTTAGTGTAGGATTTAGATACAACATCTCAATTATCCTACATCAATGTGTCTCCCACATTGTACATTTATAGATAGAAGGTTGTGTCGCCACCTAATTCAGCCCATCATTTTATTGATCATGTTTTTAGATGTGGCCAAATACAATGTTTTAGTGGGAGGAGAAGTCCAGCATGGAAATCATGATGAACTCGATTTGGGGGTGTTTTAAGTTATTGTTTGGATTGATATCATGTAACAATATTTATATTTATTTACTTAGTATAGTGATGAAGAAATGTTCAAATCCTTAGGGATTACATATTTCTGAAGAGAAGGGATACTTATCTTAGGAAGATATTATAGAAGGGTGATGCAACACGACAGTCGCCGGGATCGTCGGCTCGTGTTACAACACAAGAATCTGGCCTAACTAACAACTAAGAAGCACGAAATGTAATGATGCAAATTTTTGAAGTAACGAGAAGCACAGGGGGCGGCAGCTGACCTAGGGTGACGTCCGGGAAGCTCTCCAAACGACGCTCGATGGATCGACTTTCCCACGTTCCGTTAGATCGACTACCAACGACTACGGTGGAAGTCCACGACCGGAGTGATCCGCACCCGTACGACGACTGTGAAAACTCGAACGAAACCGAAAACGAACCCGACCCAACCCGGGCAAACGATAGGGTACCTATAACGCTAGTCCCCGGCGGTGGAGCGAGCGCCTTCAGCACTGGGGAAGGTGATAATACTCGAGCGAGGAAGGCGTCGTGATCCGTAGATCGCAGTGACCCGAAGCACCCCCGTACGCGGGCAGCACCAACCTGCAAGTGGGAAAGGCGATCCACCGTGAGGAGAATACAAAGGGTATCACGTTACCAACTAGTGGGCGAAGAGGGTCCTAGTGGCGGAATCCCTCGATCAGTGGGGCGTCGGATGACCCGAATATCAGGGCCGAAGTGGCAGACCTGTCAATCGACGCTAGGAACACAGTGATCGCGAGCGATCGACGGGCGTCGGCGAGCAACGTCACGATCCGGACGACGGCAGCTCGGTGTCGACGAAGGAACCTGAAGTCAAATAGAAGTAAATCTAGCGGCAGCTCGACGGGCGGCGGCAGAGATCGATCCCGCCCCGGCGGCACGTAGGAGCAGCGGTGGCGGCGATCGCTAGGGCGCCAGCGGCCCGGCCTGGTGGCGGCTCAGTCCGCCGGTGGTTCCACTGGGCGGGCTGAGGCGACGAACTGGGCGACGAGCGGCTGACGATGGGCACCAGGGCAGTGGCGACCTGCACGATCCGGCAGTGTGGAGGTCGGCCCGGTGGGTCTGTCGGGACCTAGAGGAAACAGTGGCGATCCGAGCAGGGGCGTCCAGGGGCGCCAACGGGCGGGCGGTCGTCAGGCAGGCGCGACCCAGCAGGCGTCGTGGCGATGATCGCGAGAACGCCAAAGTGGCGGACTCAGAGGCGACGACTCTGGGCCGAAAACCACGCTGGCGGCGGCGTAACAGGCTGTTCGCAACGGCAGGTAGGCGGGCGACTGTCTTGGCGTCCAGGGGCGTCGACGGCGGGCGGCCGTCAGTCGGGCGGCGAACCAACGGTCTTCGTGGCGATGATCGCGGGTCGCCAAGGCGGTGGACTCAATGGCGACGGCTCTGGGTAGAAAACCGAGCTGGCGGCGGCGTGACAGGTCAGTCGCGTTGGCAGATAGGCGGGCGACCGTCGCTCACAGATCCGACGGCGGCGGCGTGACGGACGGCGGCGGAGCGGCGTCGTTGATCGCGGCGGCGGCGAATGCAGCGGCGGCGGCGATACGAGGCGGCGGCGACTGCAGCGGCGGCGGCGAAACGTGGCGGCGGCGACTCCAGGTCGGTCCTCCTCTCTTCCTCTTCCCTTCCGGGGGGAACCTAGATCGGGGTTCCCTCTTCCCTCTCTCACGTGAATATGGAAAGGTCACATCAACATATCATTGTTTCTTCATTTCAAAAGCATAGTCTCCACGATACTCCTTCCTCCCTTCCTTATATAGGAGAGAGAAAGAGAGGGTTGCCCTAAGGGCAGTCCCGTAATTCAAGGGGTTTTGGCCCAAAAATAGGCTAAAACCCCTCTAAAGGGCCTAGAACCGGCCCATAAGTACTAGGGAGGGCCCAAACACGGGGAAAACCCTCCCAATACACACACAAATAGTTCTCATGAAACAAATAAAGCAAGAAACGGGGAAAAACCCGTCGGAAGGGTCGCATCACGCGGTGTACTTGAAGCTGGGGTCTCGGGCATCGGCTCGGGTGCTCCGGCGCGGTAGTACTTGCGCGCCGTCCGGCTCGGCACGTGCTGTCGCCTGATCGTGTGCATGGTCCTCCATCAAAGGGAATATAGAGAATATGGAAGATAAGGATGCTATAATAAGATATGAATGTGATTACGAATATAACTATAATTTTTCATATTATTTTTATGACTAATATGATGAAGAATGGAATTGAAATGATAAAATGGAGGGGTGAGAAGGATGGATGTGTGTTTGTTAGGAGGTGATGAGCGATGAATGGATATCAAGGGATTGGGTGACAAAATCATAGAGATTTTAATATATAAAAAGGTAATTAAGGCTTACACTATCCATGAAGAAGTTAAAAAACAAGAAACATATTAGAATCTACATCAAAACTTGTTTTTTTATGCCAATCCAAGGGCTGGTGATGCTCACCTCGATTTGGCCTTGTTCCTTTACTAGATTTTACCCCCATAACAAGCTTCAACATCAAAAAAATGCAAAGCTTGGGCCTTAGCCTATCCTTTTCCTTCTAGTATCGTGATAATAAAAAAGACTGGAAAAACCATTTAGGACAATGAGTGTGATAGTTTTTTTAGGATAGAGAATGAGGGCTTTGGGTCCTCAAGGGTGGAATCAGCCACCTTGAAATCAAGGGTAGAGATGCCACCACCCTTGATGTCTCCTAACTACCTTTTAATTGGACGTGCCAGGTGCTATGGATTTGAGGTGGACAAGCCTTCCAAAATTTTAATCAAAGCATTGAAGACAATAATAACATGCAACTTATATTCATAATTATACGATTGTTAATGCAAATCAAGGCATAAAACATTCCATTCTTATGCATGTTAGCATACGTTGAGTGCATATTCATCATTCTATGTAATTTAAATCGTAATATCAAAAAATATATTTTTAGGGATAATCATGCATAGTTAAAGTTGAAATTTTCAAGTATGTTATTCCCAATTTATATTTGAGATTATAGTTAAGTTTAATTATAAATAATAAAACAAAATATTTTTATACAGGCTCATTTATTTTCAAGTTTTATTTTCCAAAGAAAATGAGTGTATTTTTTTAAAAAAAATTTATTCTCTTGCTATTTCATAAATTAAAAATTTTAAAATAAGATATTATTTAGATTATGATCAAACAAAAAAATTGGATAAAAAAGGAGTTGTATTTTGAAATTTATAAAATTTTTAATTTTTAGTGATTTTTCTAGAATTTTTCCAAATTGTTTTGAATTTTTTTGAATTTCTTTGAATTTGAAAATATTTAAAAAATAGTTTTATATGTGCACGTTAATGTGACAACTGACGTGGTGAGTGTGCTAGTGTGTCACCACGAGATGATGTGTGTGCATGCCCTGTGGTACACATGTCATTAGCACTTGCAATTAGTGGTGAAGCACCATGTTTAGGGCATGAGCTAACTACTCAAATGTGTTTGCCCATGTATACCCATTGCATCCTCTTTATTTTTCTAATGTGGGACTATTTCTACTTTTATTTCTTCAAAGGTGTCGCAGAGTGATGTGAGACGTTTGATTTATGGAGTAAATTGCAACTATGGATCTTCTCTTCCTTAGAGGGGTACATTGCAGCATCTGAATGGTGTCGATTCATTTTATTAAACAGAGAAATCTTTGGCCGTTGATTGGAGGAGTTATAATGGCAAGGGTTTGAAGCACCTTTGCGAAATTTGGGGTGTCTAAATACGATCAAACGGTTGAGATCCACTAACGCTTCCTCTTCAAATGCGACGAAACAAAATCAGAACCCTTCATCGCAAATCCAATAGACCCAACTTAATGATGTTGATTCGACTACAAGCATTTCTTCTGGGCCTTTAATTGAAGACGAAGACGTAGATTGAACAATCACACCCAAATTTCCTCTACTTATATCTCCTTTCTTTGACAATGTAAAGCATTCTTGGACTTTCAATCGATCAAACCTTTTGGACAACATAATCTTGAATCTCTTAATTTATTTCTCTTCTAGACTCATTTATGCATCTGAGGAGTGTTTGAAATCAAGATTTCATCCACGGAGAAGGAAGAATTCGCTGATTAAACTTTGAATCTTTTCTTTTCGAAATGTAGAATGAAAAGCCTTGATGTAGAGATTATCGATTAGATTACATCTTTTCTTCCTAATCTTTTGTCTTATAAGATTAGATTTTAATTTGGATGCATAGATTAGTTTTGTTTTATGAAATTTAGTCATTTTCTCTATTCATGATCGAATTTTCTCTCATTATTTCGCTCCTTGATTTCTCCTCGAATACTAATCCAAATTGAGTGATTTTTTATTTTGTGAATTTTTCTTAGAGTCTTATTTATAAAAATACCAATTTCACTAATTTCTCACCTCAATTAGTTGTCTGATTTGATGAAATTTTGAATAAATCTTGAAAATTTGCCTAATTCTCTGTGGATTTAACCTTTACTCACCATTATCACAATCGATTCAGAATTAGATCCTTAAATTTATGAGTTTGGAAATTGTTTTAACATGAGGAAGTGTGTTTTCAATGACCACTCAATCATTCTTTCAGGCAACAAAAATTGTTGAATGTAACATTTGATGCAAAGAAGAGTGAAGAAAAGATGATCCTATCATCAAGTATAGATAATAACCTAATTTTAGGAATCATTTGAAGGAGTTCTCAAAATCTTTCAAGCATCCAAGCTCTACTAATATCCACACAGCTATGAGACAAATGGATCTCCTCTTGAATGCTTGTCACCACAAGAGGGTGATAAAAGAGGGGAGAGTTTTTGCACTAGGCTCGCATGATTTTTATGATTGTTTCCCCCCTATTTATCGACTTTGAGAATATGATATTTTTACAAAAACACTAATTATTATGTCTATATCCATTAACGTCCATTGACCTTATAGATACATATATCTCTCCAATTAATGACTCCATAGATCCAATAACACATAAAAGTTATCTTTGTTAATTAATTCAATCAACTTGTAGATTAATTGACTAAAAATTTAACCAATTGACAAGGTGAGTTACCAGCTTGTTGGATACTAAGCTACACCACAGACTCAAGGAGATATGTAGTATATAAAAACTTTCTTATGAAACCTTGTCATTATCGAGTAGCGTGTACATTTAATCCTTCATCTACATGAGACTCATGGTTGAATTAGGGCATGATAAACTTTCAATCCCTATTCAATTACTTAATTTAGTACTCATGTGAGTAGAAAATTATTGAGAACACTTTCTCTAATAGTTTCACTCTCTTGTCCTAGGATTTAACTACATCTCATTCCTTAAATCAATATCTTCTTATACAATAGTCGGATGATCCCATCTGCAACACTCAATCATGACTTTATGTAGTATCCAATCTAGGTCTGAAAACATACATTTTAACAAATTTATTTGTAGAATAATTCTCACCATTATTATGCATGTTATCATGTTCTTATAAAATTTTTTAATTCATCATATCATAATATCATAAGCTTAATTTGCATTAAATTGTGGTTAATATTATACATAAATTAATGTTTAACATTTTTCAAGGTCAAACATGAATACATTAATTATGTGTGCATGAGTTTCATGATCATAAGTTATGAACAAAGGACAATAAGGGTGACAACATGAAGAAAACAAGCTATTATTTTATAACAAAGATTCAATTATTCTAGGTTTTTTCTATTTTAATTATATGTTATATAATTAAAAAAACAAATGCAATGAAAATGGAAAAACTTTTATTGAAAAATAAATTTTCTATGAAAATATATCAATATTTAAAGTTTATAGGGTTCTACTATAATTTTATCTCAATTCTCCTAATTTTTTTAGATTTTCTATGAATATTATTGAATTTTAATAATGGTTTTATATTTTGAAGATTTTTTTAGAATTTTCAAGAATTTTAAAAATCATATAAAGGGGTTTATTTGCATGTGTTGACATGGCACATTGATGTGGCAACGCATACACATGATGCGAAGAGGTGGCATCACATGGCGCATTGTTAGCGTCACATGGCGCAATCAAGGGGAGTATTAGTATCTAATTACTTATAAAAGTGACATATATTATCACTTAAGCCTTAATGGCGTGCTCTATTTTAAACCTAAGAATATTTTCTCCAAGTTCTTGATGTGACTAAATCGTATGGTCGGTGAATACACACAATTGAGTGTCAAAACAAAGTCCTAAACTTACCAATTTATGATTAATCAATTTAATTAATTAGTATAATAGTACTTAAGGGTCGAATCCACGGAGAATCAGGAAATTTGAGATATATCTTTGAAATTCGGTCAAATCAGATGACGAATTGAGATTAGAAATTGGGCGTTTTAGTATACTAAGAACGATAGCTCAATTGCGAATCCACGGAATCAAAAATCAGGTGATTTGGATGAAAATTCCCAGAGTAATTGAAGTTTGAAGTTAGGAGAAAGTTCGTATCGCGAAAATGATAAAAAACAGAAATTAAAATGAAATTAAACTTAATCTACTATTCGAAATATAAAATTAATACTAAATGATGAAAGATTAAGATGAAAACACACAATCTAATCCAAATTAGCCTTCCAAATGATCCAATTAATCGCCGAATGAAAGGCTTTTCATTCCGAGTTTTCGAAGACAAAAATTGAAGTTCAAGATGTGTTTTATTCTTCCTCTCTCGATCAAACTTTGATTTCAAGTAGTCCTTGGACGCGGAAATGGGTCAAGAACACAAGGAATCAAACAGCACATGAAACGGGTGTCTAAACAAGTCGAATTTCTCGAAATTCCATGGGCGCCTCTTTCCGTCGGAAAGAACAACATTTAAAGAGGTAAAAATTAGGCGTGACCGATGGATGAAGTGATGCCACTTGATCAACGGTCGCGATGAAGCTTATTTGATCGAAACGGTGCGATTATATCGCATCTGGTCGATCAAAGATGGAGCATCAGAATTTGCCAGCATCTTGTGAATGAAGAGATGCGTCGATTCGATCTCGTGCGTAGGATCTTGATCGAGTGGTTACGATTAATCATAAGGTCTATTGATCGTGATTAATCGTAACCGTTATAACTCCTTTGATGGACGGCTTGGATCAATTCCCTTAAAGTCCATTTAACGGACGTGTCTGATTTGAGATCAGATGGACCTCGCATCCACCGCATCGACGCGCGATCTTCATTGCGTTGTTGATCCGACGATCCACGTTATGCCACGCGGCTTGTAATCAAAGAAATTGAGGAGTAATAATCCCACACGAAAAAGTTTAAGAGAGAATATCGGGTATATAAGATGAGTCGGTTTTATAGGTTAGTGATATTCCTCTATGGAATGGCTTATATGTACGATAACCTATGTATATAAAATAAATATATGTATACGTCACCTCAGTGCCACGCAGGCACTCGCGTGCGTCCACGTGGCAGAGCCACGTGGCCTTGCATGCCACGTCGCATCCATGTGGGCTCGCGCGATAAATGCACCCATTTTGCTAATTTTTTAATTATTTTAATTAAATAAAAATTGAAAATAAATCTAAATAAATTCAGAAAAATACCAGAAAATTCTATAAAATTGTATAAATCATAACTTTCAAAATACAACTGCAAATTAATTCAAATTTGTTTTGTTTGATCTGAAATTGAATAATCTATCATTGTAAAAATTTAAATTATTAAAATAATAAGAGAATGAATTTTAATTAATTTAATACATTTATGTATCTTATAAAATAACTTTATAAAAATACATAAATGTTAATAAAGATCTTTTCTCTTATATTTTCATTCTCACAACATGATTATCATCTCAATTATAATTAGGATTAATGATTATAATGTTTAATTATGTATAATAATCCATAAATTCATGTATTTTTAGATCATAACATGAAATAATATAAAATGATAGAAATATACTTGAAATATGATAACATGCATATATTTGGAATGATTAATGCCTTTAATTGCATTAATAATCATGTAATTTCATGCATAAATAGCATGTTATCACACCTCCCAACTTAAATAATTGCTAGTCTCTTAGCAATTCACTGGGTAATCTCCTTAGAAAGTCTTATCATCCCTTGATCTTGCAAGTAAAGAAGTGAAGTGTATCAATGTGTGATTACTTTTCATCATAGTGTGGACCATGGTGATCTAGATTCCATAACTAGGTTGACTTCCTTAGAGCATATTAGGGTAGTGCTCATTGGCTAATAGTCGAGTCAATACTCAAGTGTAATCGAGGTGAGCATATATAAGGTTTGATGCTATTGGAAATGAAAAGATTCTCACACTCTCATGAGCAGATGTAATCCTCACCTCTCTAATTCTCACATCACTCTTTCACTCATTTGGAGGCTACTTGGTGCATTAGAATTCCCCTCAACTCTTCTTTCTCCCTTAAAGAGTGCATTGCAAAAGGATTTCCTATTTTGGGATGCATCGTTATAAGGTAGCTGAAAGAGTAAAAAGACAATATTTCTAAAGGAATAACTTGGTTAAAAGCAAAATCAGCATATAAACAAGTTGGATATTATATACAAAGAAAGGTACCACTGATGTCTAATTATTCTCCCAAATGATGTGGACGATGATGGTAGAAAAGGATAGATAGAACATGGTAGAGATGGTGTGGAGTGGTATACTTGAAATAAACATGGTGGAAAATGGAATGGAATGGAAGTAATGGATAAAGATAGGTATTTACATGGTAAAGATAGTTTTCCCATATTGTTTTCCTTCTTTTCACTTTCTTATTCCTCTCTTTCTTTTTCTCCTCATTTTCTTTCCTTCTTTCTTTTTCTCTTCTTATTTTCTTCATTTCATATTTTTATTCTCTTTTTCTTCTTCTCTTATTTTTGTATATTGTAACTATATCAGGAGAAGAAGAAGATAACTTTTGAAGACTTTACATAAAACAAGGACATGGAGGAGGTCTTGATGTTTGAAGAGAGTATTCAAAATTTTTGAAGTGTAATATAAAGGAATATTTGCTTGTAAGGGAATTTATAAAGAAGATGGATGATGGAAAATGTTATGGATATGTTTATCACTTGGGAGTGTAATTATAATAAGTGAAGCTGAAATTTGGGTGTCTAATTGACTGGTAAGAAAAAGTAGAACTAAATGCCTAAAGGACAAAATAGGTGCATCAAAAGATTATGACACATTGCACTCTTCTAAGAGAAAGTTCGGAAGCGAGGAATTCCCACACTAAATAGGTTCGGCTGATGTAAGGTAGGGGATAGGAATTGCTTGAACTTCACTCAAAATCTCTCCATTTCAATCCAATAGCACTTCAACGTCTGATTACTCATTTTCCTCAGTGCACGTTAGATACCCAACCCCGGAGAAGTCAACCACTAAAAAGAATCCATAGTTTCTCTAGATCACTTGGCTTTATTACTCAAAATGTAATCACATGGGCTATGAGGCCCTCACTTCTACATCTAGGAATAGGATCTCAAAATTTTAAGACTTCTAAGGTGTTAAAAGTAGTAAAAATTGGAAAAAAATAGGATTTTTAAAATAGTAAAAATTTTAAAAATTTTAAAAATTTTGAAAATTTTGAAAATTTGAGTTTTTCTAAGTCCTCACCCCCCAACTTAAATCTTCCATTGCCCTCAATGAAATCATTATGTTTATAAAAAGATGGCAAGAATATCATGCATTACATGAAAAATATTATAAATTGAAATGCAAAGTAAAAAGGTTTAGAAAAACTCATTATGCGTGTTTGACGCATGTCTATGGAATTTGTCCAAATTGCTTGTTGTTGTTGGTGGATTTATTCAACTATGTATGTACATTGATATAAACTACAAAGAAGAACTAAATAAAACAGTAAGATAATCTTGGGGTGCCTCCCAAGAGCGCTAAGTTTAACGTCTTCATCCAGACAAAACTTAACGAAGCTACGATGATCGATGAGATGAGGGTGTTACCGTTATCATGTCCTCATGTACCTCAGGAAGATGCAAATTTACCTTATCTGCTGGTGTGGGTGGCTCTGCTGTAAGGTAAGGCTTAAGACGATGCCCATTTACCTTGAATTGTTTGCCGGATTTAGGATCAAAAATAAGCACTGATCCGTTGTCAAACGATTCCACAACCACGTAAGGACCGTCCCATCGTGAGCGCAACTTACCTGGAAAAAGCTTAAGGCGAGAGTTATATAACCAAACCTTTTCATTGATGTGGAAGGTTCGTCTTCTGATGTTGCTGTCATGAAAAGCCTTGGTCTTTTCTTTGTAGATCTCCGCATTTTCGTACGCGTCGCGCCTTAACTCCTGTAATTCCTACAGTTGAAGAAGTCTATGTTTACCTACTTTGTCCATAGATAAGTTGAGCTTCTTTATTACCCATTTTTCTAATTTTTTAATTTTTTTAATTAAATAAAAATAAAAAATAAATCAAAATCAATTCAGAATAATTCCAGAAAATTCTATAAAATTTTATAAATCATAAATTTCAAAATACAACTGCAAATTAATTCAAATTTGTTTTGTTGGATCAGAAATTGAATAATCTATCATTGTAAAAAGTAAATTATTAAAATAATAAGAGAATGAATTTAAATCAATTTAATACATTTATGTATCTTATAAAATAACTTCATAAAAATACATAAATGTTAATAAAGATCTTTTCTCTTATATTTTCATTCTCAAAACATGATTATGATCTCAAATATAATTAGGATTAAGGAGTATAATGCTTAATTTTGTATAATAATCCATAAATTAGTGTATTTTTAGATCATAACATGAAATAATATAAAATGATAGAAATATACTTAAAATATAATAACATGCATATATTTGGAATGATTAATGCCTTTAATTGCATTAATAATCATGTAATTTCATGCATAAATAGCATGTTATCAGTTCTATATGGGACTATCTTAACTTTATTTTTGCGTAGGACACGTTGCTTCTCCAAAATTGGTTGATATTGTGGTCAAGGTTGATGAGATCACTTACCTGACACAACAAATGAGAACGCGATGCATAAGATTTTTTGGGACGTCAGATGTATGGTGTTGGGATCTAAGGTCGATGAGCCTTCTAAAGTTTTCATCAAAACATCGAATGTAGCAAAATATCCAATTAGATATCCAATTCAATAGAATTGGATATTCAAAACACCGAGGCACCAAGAATAGGTGATCTTATCATTTAGTATGAATGAGAAAACATACTTACAACGTTCACTTAAAAGAGTTCGTGAAGCTATTTAAGTCTCTAGCCTCTAACATTATCTACACGATCACCAGACGGTTGGATTTGCTCTTCAAAGCTCTTCACCATGAGAGAAAGAGAAGAAAGGAAAGAATTTTAAATAGCGCATTTTGAGATTATAACTTCAATTTTCATAAAATGATAGATATACACTCAAAATACGATAAAATGCATAAGAATTGCATATTTATGCCTGAATTTGTATTCATTATCATAGAATTTCATGTGTGAATTGCATGCTATCACATCGCTCACTCTTTCATTGCTCCTCTCCTAATCTCACACCTTCTTGCTCATTGCTTACCTCGTGCCACATTGTCTTTCTCTTTTGATCCGTCTATCTCTCCTTATCGCTTTGTGTTCCAACTCTCTTGCTATTTCTCACATGTGCTCTCTCCTCTATAATTGCTTGTTCTTTCTCTAAAATATCATATGGAACCTTTTTTTTTTTATTCTACTGTCGATAAACTTCCAAAATTTTGATTTAAACATTGAATGCAGTGGAAAATATTGAGTTGGATATTCAAAACACCAAGACTCCAAGAACAGATGATCGTATCATCTAGTATGAATGAGAAAACATACGTACATGGTTTCCTTGAAGGAGTTCTTGAAGCTATTTAAGTGTCTAGCCTCTAGCGATATCCACACTATCTCCGGATGGTTGGATCTCCTCTTCAAAGCTCTTCACCAAGAGAGAAAGAGAAGAAAGGAGAGAATTCCCGCAAGGCTTGCATGGGCACCTTGAGTTGTGGTCTTTCTCCCCCTATTTATAAACATTTGGTATGAGGTTTTTTCATAAAAACCCTCATAATTATGTCTATATCCACAACATCCATAGACCTTATGTCTGTGACCCTCTAGGTCCATATATCTCACTAGTTAATGACTCTATAGACCAAATAACACCTTATTGGTCAACCTTAATTAATTATCCACATCCACATGTAGATTAATTAATGACGAGATGAAACCGCGAGGTCGTCGATTTCACACGGTCTTGTGTCAAAAATATTTCCAAACTTACCAATTTGATGAAAATAATTCGAATTGAGGGGTGTAATGGTAAATAAGGGTCGAATCCACAGGGAAATAAGGAAATTTCTAATGTTTTCTTCAAAATTGATCAAATCGGATGATAAATTGATGGTAGAAATTGGGGAAAATGGTATATTATGAAAGATAACTTCAAATCACTTCCACAAAATCAAGAATCATCGAAATTGATCTTGATTTTGCAGAGAAATTGAAGTTTGAAATAGATAGATATTTTTGAACTTGAAAATCGCAAAATTGACTAAAATTAAATCAAATTAAAATTGAAATCCTAATCTAAATTGAAATTAAACATGATTGGATGATAGATTATGAACAACCAGTGCACGCCCCTCGAACGACGCCTTTGCATGCCCGCATCTAGCACCCTTGCTTATCCCACCCTAGTGCAACTGCGTGGCTCGTCTACGGCGCCCCACTCCCAGCGTCCGCACACGCCCCACATCCAGCGCCTGCACGTTCCCACTCTAGTGCCCCCAGGCCATGCCTCCAGCACCCCCACACGCCTACCTCTAGCATCCGCGCGCCCCGCATCAGGTGCCCACGCGATCCCCGCTCCAGGTGCCCTCACCTTTCCAATGCACCATAGGCATGCCCCGCCTGCTCGATCACCTCGCCCTGCCCATGCGCCCTAGGCGCACCTTGCCCACGCACCCTAGGCACGCCCTGCCCATGCCCCAGGCGCGCCCTACCTGTGTGCCCTACATGCGAGTCAGCAACTATGATGATAGCGTCCTTTGTGACGTTCTTCTGATAAAAATTGGAAGCATCATACTTGGGCGCATGTGGTTATATGAACACGTCAATGAAGTGTCTGACGCGATGATCCACCGACTCGGATTGGCAACCCATGTGCACCCAAGTCCCTATGACTTGTCTTGATCGGCATGACATCACTTCGAGTGCGACTTCAGTGTAGCGTACCCTTGAGAGTCAGCACCTATGATGATAGCAACCTTTGTGACGTTCGTCCGATGAAAATTGGAAGCATCATAATTGGACGTCCAGTTGGCACAAATAGGTAATATGATACTTACTCTTTCATGCACCGAGGATGTAGGGTCGCAAGGGTTCCCTACACCGCTTGACCCTTAGCTCGCAACCTACCGCCTTCTCGTATTAGATTGATGGTGGTTCGAGGACCGGCCTTTCACAGGAGTATCAGGGATGAGCTTGCAGACACTCCCGTCTATTTCGCTTTAACTCTAGATGTTCCAGCCGCAGTTGACCCTCCTCCTACTTCGCCCCAGGACTAGCCACTTTTAGCCGAGTTTGGGGCTGTCTTCTTGGAGGATTTACCTGGTAAGCTGCCCCCGATGCGACACATCCAGCACATGATCGATCTTGTGCCAGGAGCCTCGCTCCCGAACCTACCCCACTACCGCATGGAGCCCACGCATTATGAGGAGTTGTGGCGACAAGTTCAAGAGCTACTAGCGAAAGGCCTCATCCAAGAGAGCCTTATCCCATGTGATAACATGCTAATTAGACATGATAATACATGATTATTAATGCATATTAAAGCATAAAAGATTTCATTCCGATGCATGTTATCATATTTATGAGTATTTATCTATCATTCTATGCAAAAGTCATTATAATCTCAAAATACTTTAATTTAGGGTTAATTATGATGAATTAAAGATAAATAATAAGAGAAATCATTTTATATACATTCATTTAAATTTCTAAGTTTTTAAATCTTAAGTAAATGAATGTATTTTTTAAAGTAGAAATTAAATCTCTTGCTATTTATTAAATTTGACTTTTTACAATGATAGATAATTTAATTTCTGATCAAATGAAAGAAATTTGGATTAATTTTGAGTTATATTTGAAAAGTTATGACTTTTTTTAAAATTTTAGGGATTTTTCCATATTTTTTCTGAATTTTTAATGAATTTCTAAGGATTTTCTGGAATTAAAATTTGAATTTTCTAATTAAAAATCAATTTTTCAGATATTTTAAAGTGCACAGGTGACATGGCGTGATCTGGAGTGTCTGATTGCATCACGTTCAAACGGTTAAAGCGGGCGGGGATGTGGCAGCATAAGGAGCATCCAATCGTGCAAGGAGTCAAGACCGTTAATCTTCACTTAAGTGAGGGGGGTACGTGGCGCATCACGTTGACCAAAGGAGTTATAACGACTGAGATTAAACCAACGGAAATGAATCTGAAACGTCCGATCGCGATCCAACGGCGAGCATTTCATGCATTTTTATAACTCACGCGACATGGCTTCATCTTGACGGTCAATCGTCGATCCAACGGTTTTCACTTAACGGTAATGATTCACATTTGATGTGTTTCATCAGAGCCGTTGATCGCGAATTAAAGGCTGATCGGACGGTTACGCCCAAATCCCCCTATCAATTGAGATGTTCAAGATTGTAAAGCATTGAAGAGCAATTCGAGTAAATCGAACTGTTTAGACACGAAATCTCTTGAATCTCTTGTTCTTAATCGCTTCTAGACTCATTTCCGCATCCACCAAGTGCTTAAGATCAACATTTCAATGATCGATGAGGACGAAATCGACACTTGAACTCTACGATCGTGATTTTCCAATTTTGATGAATAACCTTGATTCCGGCGATTAATTGAATCAATACGATCGCAATTGTGGGTTAGGGATTGTGTTTCATCCCAATCTATCTTTGTATAGCATTTAATTTCATTTTAGAATCGTAAACTAAGTTAACTTTGTTCTTATTTTTGGTTTTTGTGATTTTAATTTTTCAGAAATTTCACCTCGGTTCAATCTTTGATTTCTCTGCAAAATCAAAGTCAAATTCAATGATTTTTGATTCTGTGGATTCGTCTTCGAGTTCTCTTTCATTAAATATTAAATTGCTTTATTTCTATCACCAATTCATCGTCCGATTTGATCAAATTCAAAGAGATCATCAAGAATTTACCTAATTCCTTGTGGATTAGACCCTTATTTACCATTATACCCCTCAATTCTTGAATTAATCTTGAAATTGGTAAGTTTGGACTTTATTTTGACCCTTGAGCGTGTATTTTCAACAACCACTTGGTCTCGTTTTGTCACCATGGGCGGTACCCGCCCTTCTAGCACCGAAGAAGGATGGTACTTGTCGGATGTGTTGCGACAGCCAGGCGATCAATAAGATCACGGTCAAGAACCATTTTCTAATCCCATGCCTGTAGGACCTGTTTGATATGAAGGCAGAATACATGATCTTCTCAAAGATTGATTTGAGAAGCGAATACCATTAGGTTCAGATTCATCCCGGAGATGAGTGGAAGACCACCTTTAAGATAAAGGATGGTCTCTTCAAGTGGCGAGTTATGCCATTCGGCCTCTTGAATGCAGCCAACATGTTTCATTGGCTGATGAATGAGGTCTTGCACCCTTTCATCGGCAAGTTTTTTGGCATCTACTTTGATGACACCCTTATCTACAACAGCGCGCGAGAGGATCATCACCAGCACATGCACCAGGTTTGCGATGTTCTTCGACGGGAGAAGCTTTTTTCCCATCCCAAGAATTGCAGCTTCTTCGCAACCAACGTCTCCTTCCTAGGGTTCCTTGTGTCAGCTCAGTGTTGATGGGATCTGAGGTCGATAACTTTCCGAAATTTTGATCAAAACATCAAATGCAGCGGAAAAACATTGAATCGGACATTCAAAATACCGAGCCACCAAGAACAGATGATCCTATCATCTAGTATGTATGAGAAAACATACTTACAGGTTTCCTTGAAGGAGTTCTTGAAGCTATTCAAGTGTCTAGCCTCTAGCGGTATCCACACGGTCTCCGGATGGTTGGATCTCCTCTTCAAAGCTCTTCACCAAGAGAGAAAGAGAAGAAACGAGAGAATTCCCACAAGGCTTGCATGGGCACCCTCAGTTGTGGTCGTTCTCCCCCTATTTATAGACATTTGGAATGAGGTTTTTTCATAAAAACCCTCATAATTATGTCTATATCCACCAACATCCATAAACCTTATGTGTGTGACCCTCTAGGTCCATATATCTCACTAGTTAATAACTCTATAGACCAAATAACACCTTATTGGTCAACCTTAATTAATTATCCACATCCACATATAGATTAATTAATCAAGGATCGATTTAACCCAATCGATAGGTTGAGTTGCCAGCTCGTTGGGTGCCAAGCTACACCACGTACTCTAGGAGATATGGAGTATGTAAGAACTCACTTATGGAACCTTCCCGTCATTGATTACCATGTATGTATAATCCTTCATCCACATTAGACTCATGAATGACTTAGGGTATGGTCAACTGTCAAACCCTAATCGGTCACTCAAGTTAGTATTGATGCGTGTAGAAATCATCGAGAACTCCTTCTTCGATATTTCTACTACCTTGGCCAAGGATTTCATCGCATCTCATTCCTTTGAGTCAATCTCCTCAAATACCGAGGGTGGACGATCCCATCTTGACCACACAATCATCTTCGTGGACTTCATGTCGTATCCAATATATGACGTTTTAGATATCCCGTGGCTAGGGATTCGTAAGTCATAATCAAAACACGATCATCCATCCACAAGATGTCTTTGGTGTCTCAAGTCAAAGGACCACATACACAATCATGACATGAATCAACCCGATTGACAGTTAGGTATAATACCATTCAGGGATTCATACGGATCAATTCAGTGAACTCTTTCTCCAAAGAGCACCCACTATCTATCCTTAGTGTCTCCACACCGATGGCTATAGGATCGGCCATACTCATCATATGAGATGGATTAGATAGTGCTATTCTTTCCGGATAATTCGATGTCCTTCTCGAATATCCCACGAATAGGAATATTTAGAACATATGTTTAAAGACTAGTGATCACTATATTATGATCTCATCATAATTCACATAGTCATTGCACATGCTCATGGACTTCATTGCAAACATCACACAAGAATGACAATGAATGAATTTCATTTCAATGAACATAAACAAGATACATGAAAGTGTGATTGGCTTATAGGCCACATAATATCCATCAATCTCCCACTTGGACTAAAGCCAATCGCCCTTGTGCAACAACCCCATAGTTGTGCAATGACGCTCAAAGACTTCTTGAGCTAAAGGCTTAGTTAGTGGATCTCGCAACATTGTCGGTTGATGGAACTCTTTCCACCACTACATCTCCTCCGGCGACGATCTCCCTAATCAAGTGAAAACGCCTCGTAATGTGCTTAGACTTCGATGAGACCTTGGCTCTTTCGCTTGTGCTATTGCACCATTGTTGTCACACAATAATGGAATAGGATCTCGAGATCGTAGGGATAACGCCAAGGTCTGTGATGAACTTCTTCAACCGGATCGCTTCCTTGGCGGCATCACTCGCAGCAATATACTCAGCCTCGTCGTCGAATCTGCAGTGGTGGGCTGCTTGGAACTCTTCCAAGACACTCGCTCCCCCATTCAAAGTGAACAGAATCCGGATGTAGATCTACTATCATCCGGGTCCGACTGAAAACTCGAGTCAAGTGTAACCCCCGGAGCTTAAGCTCCTCTCCTCCATAGACCGTAAATAAATCCTTAGTCCTTCTCAAGTACTTAAGGATGCATTTCACGGCTTCCCAATGACTCTCACCTGGGTTAGCCTGAAATCTGCTCGTAACACTTAGAGCAAATGCCACATCTGGTCTTGTACATAGCATAGCGTACATGATGGATCCAATCGCCGATGCATACGGGATCTTTTCCATCAACGCTCTATCTTCAGGAGTCTTAGGCGAATGCTCCTTAGATAGCTGAACTCCATGTCTCATCGGTATGAAACCTCTCTTGGAGTTCTCCATGCCAAACCTTTTGACAATGGTGTCTATGTACATGGATTGGGATAAGCCAAGCAACCTCCTCGATCTATCTCTATAGATACGTATTCCCAATACGTAGGTTGCTTCTCCCAAATCTTTCATGGAGAAGTTCTTTGACAGCCACGCCTTCACTGATGATAACATACCTACATCATTCCCAATGAGTAGGATGTCATCCACATAAAGGACAAGAAAAGTGATCGCGCTCCCACTGATCTTCTTGTACACACAAGGTTCGTCTTCATTCTTGATGAAGTCATAAGATCTGATCGCCTCATCAAATCTCATATTCCAACTCCTAGATGCTTGCTTCAATCCATAAATGGATCTTTGCAACCTGCACACCTTTTCTGGAAACTCCTTGGATGTATAACCCTCAGGTTGTATCATATACACCTCTTCCTCAAGGTTTCCATTGAGGAAGGCGGTTTTCACATCCATTTGCCAGACTTCATAGTCATAGTGTGCAGCTATGGCGAGAAGAATCCTGATTGACTTAATCATAGCAACTGGTGAGAAGGTTTCGTCATAGTCAACTCCTTGTCTTTGACGATAACCCTTCGCCACTAACCTTGCCTTGAAGGTGTCAATCTGCCCATCTGCACCGATCTTCTTCTTGAAGATCCACTTACACCCAATGGGTACTATACCCTCAGAGGGTCGACCAAGTACCATACTTGGTTTTGATGCATGGACTGGATCTCCGAATCCATTGCTTCTCGCCATTTCTTAGAGTTGGAATCATGTACCGCTTCATTGTAGGTTAAAGGATCACTATCCTTAAAGTGGAGAGTATCGATATCATCCGTCACAATGTGTCCTACATATCGATCTGGCTGTCTTGGTACTCTACCAGTCCTACGCGGTGCCTCTGTGTGTACTTGAAGATTTTCGGGGACTGAGTTCTCATCTAATGAAGTAGTATTTGTGTTCGGATTTGGAACTTCTTCCAGCACTACTTTACTCCCACTATCTCTTCTTAAGAGATACTCATCTTCTAAGAAGATGGCCCTTTTCGCAACAAATATCGATTGTTCTTCAAGGCGGTAAAAGTAGTATCCAGATGTCTCTTTCGGATATCCCACAAATCTACAAAACTCAGTCCTTGATTCTAGCTTATCTGTATCATGTTTCTTAACATGAGCAGGACAACCCCAAACTCTAAAGTAAGAGAAGTCAGGCTTCTTCCCTTTCCATATCTCATATGGAGTAGAAGCTACAGATTTGCTAGGTAAGACGTTAAGGACACGCGCTGCTGTCTCAAGCGCATATCCCCAAAGGGATATTGGAAGTTTCGAGAAACTCATCATAGATCGTACCATGTCCAACAAGGTACGATTTCTCCTTTCTGAAACACCATTCATCTGAGGTGTGTAACGAGGAGTCAATTGAGCTAGGATACCATTATCCTTAAGGAAGCTGTGTGAACTCGTACTTAAGTATTCACCTCCTCGATCTGATCGAAGAGTCTTGATACTCTTTCCAGATTGTTTCTCCACTTCATTCTTAAACTCCCTGAATTTCTCAAAGGCTTCGGACTTATACCTCATAAGGTATACCCATCCAAACCTAGAGAAATCATCGAGTAAAAAGTGATGAAGTAGAAAGCCGCCACTCAGCTTGGACAGGGCATCGGACCACATACATCGAATGTATTAGCTCCAAGATACCCTTGGCTCGTTCTCCAATCCCACGAGAATGAAGATTTGGGTAATTTACCCATAATGCAAGATTCACATGTTGCAAATGATTCATAATCAAATGCCCCCCAAGTATGCATCTTTATGCAACTTCGTAATCTTCCATCACCAACATGCCCAAGTCTACAATGCCATAAGTAGGCTTCGTTCATACCCTGTTTACTCTTCTTAAGAGCAACATCCATTTGGAGATTATAAGAAGAAACATCAATCAGATATAAACCATTGACTAATGGTGCCGTAACAACCAATTTACTTCCCAAGTAAATAGAACAACACTTGTCCTTAATAATCAAGGTATATCCCATCTTGTCCAAACAAGAAACTGAAATGATGTTCTTAACTATGCTAGGAACATAATGACATTCTTCTAAAGAAAGATAATCTCTGGATGGTAGCTTGAGGTTCACAACCCCTAGCGCCACAGCCGCAACTCTTGCGCCGTTTCCCATCCTCAGTTCCACCTCGCCCTTTCTCAGCTTTCGCTTACTTGTCAGCCTCTGCGAATCATTGCAGATGTGAGAAGTACATCCAGTATCTAATACCCAAGATGCAGAATCTCTATAAGACAAATAAGTATCTATCATATAGATACCTGGAGCATCACCATGCTTCCGCTGAGCTTTCTCGTTGAGGTACTTTTTACAATTCCTCTTCCAATGTCCTTTCACGCCACAGTGGAAACACGTTCCCTTGTCATCACCGTCCTTCTTTGTCGAAGTTGCTTTCACTTGCTTCTTCCCTTTGCCCCTTTTGGAGGCAAAAGCTACCTTCCTCTTCTTGTTGGTCCCACCAACAAAGAGGACTTGGGGCTTTTCCTTCTGAAGGTTCCCCTCGGCAGTAGTAAGCATGTTCAGCAGCTCCGGGAGAGAGGCCTGAATTTTGTTCATGTTAAAGTTAACAATGAACTGAGAAAAGGAGTCCGGAAGAGATTGAAGAATAAGGTCCGTGCTCATCTCAACAGGGAGTTCAACTCCGAGCACTGCCAACCTCTCGATCCACTCAATCATCTTTAGTACATGTGCTTGTACAGAAGACGATTCAGCCATCCGAGCCCTGAATAGACTCTTCGATATCTCATATCTCTGAGTTCTACTCTGCTCAGCAAATAACTCCATCAAATGGAGCAGCATGGCTTTTGGTTCCATGTCTTCATGCTGCCTTTGCAACTCATTGCACATTGAGGCCAACATATAACATTGAACCGTAGTGGAATCTTCTTGCCACTTCTGGTACTCCCATACCTCATCCTCAGACGCATCTGATGCTGGCTCAACGGGGCCATCTCCCTCCAAGACATAGGCGATGCGCTCAGACTTAAGTAAGATCTTTAAGTTCCTGAGCCAATCAGTGAAGTTCGGGCCAGTCAAACGGTTGGCATCCATAATGCCACGAAGAGGGTTAGTCGACGACATCTTTGCCTGTAGGAGATGAATAAGAATTAATAATTAATTCTTTGCAGATATTGTGTTCATTGAAAATAATGCTCCCACTAAAATTAAGCAATTCACACAACCCTCATGTGTATGAAAAAGGGAGAACCGACAATCTCCTAGTGGGAATCAGAATCTCAACAACTATATTATGACCTGGAGCGACTCCACCAATCACAATATATTGTTGAGCACTCATCTCATGAGACTTACAACATTTGTAATATCTGATCATACTTCAGTCCCCGACGCTCATGTGGCCTGGAGCGACTCCACCAACCACTGAGTTCGGTCTAGGCGGTACCCTTGTTACTTGACGGGAATAGATTCGTGAGTAGTCCTGGAGCGACTCCACCAAACTAAACGGTTCCTCTACCCCGGCCTTGTGTCATACACTAGTTCTTAGTTCCTCATCTTCAATAAGCGGGCCTGGAGCGACTCCACCAACCCAACTTAAGGTGACTTGGATACTAAGGCTATAACAAGGGAGGACCACGCGTGAGTTCGTAACTCTTGCGTTTCAGCCTAAATTTTAATATAAGAGGGGTTTTTATATTTTTATCGAGTCTCTTCGTTAGGGTATGTCATGGTTATCTATATAACCATACCCAAAGATATGATTATCTCAATAATCATATACATATATCACATATATGTCATATATGATGTTATATCAATAAACCAAAACATATAAGTAGGGGATCCTATAATAGGTCCATCTATGTTCTTGGTTTCACATTTGATTTAATAACATCACAAATAAATAAATAAATTTAATTCAATGCAAAAATTAATCACATTAATATTTTGCAAAATAAACATGACAATCATGCATAATAATCAGGAAATTGTCATTTAAACACTTTAAAATGACTTATGGAATTTTTCTCAATTTAAAATAATTTAACTCTTAAATTATTCAATTAAATAAATCCCAAAATAAATGAAAATTGAATTAAATGACATCAAAATTAATAAAAATAAATGACGTCAAAATTTATTTGAGTCAATAAATCAATTTTCTATTTTTCCTGATTTTTCCAGAATTTTTCAGATTTATTTATTTATTTATTTATTCTTTTCTTTTTTTTTTCGATCCGATCGATCTCCATCGATCACCATCGATCTCCCCCGATCGATCTCACTCTATCGATCTCCATCGATCGATCACGATCGATATCACCGATCGATCACCGTCGATATCCATCGATCGATCACGATCGATCTCACTGATCGATCACCGTCGATCTCCGTTGATCGATCTGCGTTGATCGATCTCCGTGGATCGATCGCCGTCGATCAGGAGAAATTTTTTTTTTTTTTTTTCTCCCGATCGACGCGTCTCTCCCCCTCCTTCCCCCGCGTCTCACGCGGGAGGAAGTTCCGCAGGGTGAACCGCCCGATCGGGAGAAATTTTTCTCCCGATCGACGCGTCTCCCCACCACCCTCCCCCCCGCGAACGCCCGGCCCCCACGTTTTCACGCGGGAGGAAGTTCTGCCGGGGGGAACGGTGGAACCGCTCCCCCTCCCCCGCGTCTCACGCGGGAGGAAGTTCCGCAGGGAACCGCCCCCCTTCCCCGCGTCTCCGTTTCGTCTCACGCCGCCGCGTCTCATGCCGCCGCGTCTCACGCCGCCGCAAGGAGAGGCAGGGAAGGGATAATTCCCCCCTCCCCTCTTTCTCACGCCGCAAGGAGAGGGGAAGAGAGAAGAAGGGGGAGGGGTTTATTCTCTCTCCTACCGTGGGAGAGAGAGGGAGCCCACCCAATGGGAGGAGGGTTGACCGGCCCGATCCTGCTTTCAAAACTGGGAAACGGTGGGCCCCACGCGAAGAAAAAAACAAAACATCTTCTTATTATGATTCATCTTCAAATGATCATATCTCCCTCATTTCTCATCCGTTTTGGATGTTTTTGGGCTCGTTGGAAAGCTCTCGACGAGTACAACCTGGCTCTGATACCACTATTGGGTTCTGAGGTCGATAACTTTCCGAAATTTTGATCAAAACATCAAATGCAGCGGAAAAACATTGAATCGGACATTCAAAATACAGAGCCACCAAGAACAGATGATCCTATCATCTAGTATGTATGAGAAAACATACTTACAGGTTTCCTTGAAGGAGTTCTTGAAGCTATTCAAGTGTCTAGCCTCTAGCGGTATCCACACGGTCTCCGGATGGTTGGATCTCCTCTTCAAAGCTCTTCACCAAGAGAGAAAGAGAAGAAACGAGAGAATTCCCACAAGGCTTGCATGGGCACCTTCAGTTGTGGTCGTTCTCCCCCTATTTATAGACATTTGGAATGAGGTTTTTTCATAAAAACCCTCATAATTATGTCTATATCCACCAACATCCATAAACCTTATGTGTGTGACCCTCTAGGTCCATATATCTCACTAGTTAATAACTCTATAGACCAAATAACACCTTATTGGTCAACCTTAATTAATTATCCACATCCACATATAGATTAATTAATCAAGGATCGATTTAACCCAATCGATAGGTTGAGTTGCCAGCTCGTTGGGTGCCAAGCTACACCACGTACTCTAGGAGATATGGAGTATGTAAGAACTCACTTATGGAACCTTCCCGTCATTGATTACCATGTATGTATAATCCTTCATCCACATTAGACTCATGAATGACTTAGGGTATGGTCAACTGTCAAACCCTAATCGGTCACTCAAGTTAGTACTGATGCGTGTAGAAATCATCGAGAACTCCTTCTTCGATATTTCTACTACCTTGACCAAGGATTTCATCGCATATCATTCCTTTGAGTCAATCTCCTCAAATACCGAGGGTGGATGATCCCATCTTGACCACACAATCATCTTCGTGGACTTCATGTCGTATCCAATATATGACGTTTTTAGATATCCCAGTGGCTAGGGATTCGTAAGTCATAATCAAAACACGATCATCCATCCACAAGATGTCTTTGGTGTCTCAAGTCAAAGGACCACATACACAATCATGACATGAATCAACCTGATTGACAGTTAGGTATAATACCATTCAGGGATTCATACGGATCAATTCAGTGAACTCTTTCTCCAAAGAGCACCCACTATCTATCCTTAGTGTCTCCACACCGATGGCTATAGGATCGGCCATACTCATCATATGAGATGGATTAGATAGTGCTATTCTTTCAGGATAATTCGATGTCCTTCTCGAATATCCCACGAATAGGAATATTTAGAACATATGTTTAAAGACTAGTGATCACTATATTATGATCTCATCATAATTCACATAGTCATTGCACATGCTCATGGACTTCATTGCAAACATCACACAAGAATGACAATGAATGAATTTCATTTCAATGAACATAAACAAGATACATGAAAGTGTGATTGGCTTATAGGCCACATAATATCCATCAAGTGTGTGTGTCCGCCGATTCGGAAAAGGTGAGGGCCATTTCTTCATGGCCCTAACTTACTAGTCTCCATGACATCTGAAGTTTTCTTGGGTTATCAATGTTTTATCGTCGGTTCGTTCAGAACTTTAGTTTTGTGATTGCGCCCCTCACCGACTGCCTCAAGCTGGAGACATTCTAGTGGACCGGGGCAGCCACTCAGGCCTTCGACAGACTGAAGGCTCTAATGACCCAGGCACCGTTCGTGCGGTTACCCGACTTTAAAAAAGTGTTTGAAATCACATGTGATGCTTCTAGTATCGCCATACAGGGTGTCCTTAGCCAAGATGGCCATCCCGCTGAGTTCTTCAGTGAGAAGCTGAATGATGTTAAGCTCTGGTACTCAATGTACAATAAGGAGTGTTATGCCGTCATTCAGGCGCTGAGGCACTGGTGCCATTACCTCCTATCCAAGGAGTTCGCTCTTTTCAGACCACGAGGCCCTTAAGTACTTCCACTCGTAGCAGAAGTTGAGCGACAGACACGCACGATGGGTGAAGTACCTTCAAGACTACACGTTCATCGTCCGCCATAGGAAGGGCAAGGACAATGTTGTAGCCGACGCATTGAGCCATCGGAAGTATCCCCTCACTTTGATGAGGGTGCAGGTCACCAGTTTCGAGTTTTGAAAAGACTCCTACACAACGTGTCTTGACTTCGGTCCAATTATCCATGCCCTAGACCTTGGCACCAACCATGAGCACCGCGACTACCTCCGGACGGAGGGTTACATATTCTTTAAGAATAGGATGTGTGTCCCATGCACGTCTCTCCTAGATCAGTTCACTTGGGAGTGCCATTCCTGGGGTCTTGTTGGCAACTTTGGTCGTGACAAGACGATTATGGCAATAGAACATCAGTTCTACTGGCCGAGCCTAAAGTGCGATGTTGGAAATATCGTCACTCAATGTAGGGCGTGCGCCTTCGCCAAGCAAGTACTGAAGACTGTTGGCCTCTACACGCCGCTTCCAATGCCGGCACAACCGTGGGATGATGTGAGTATGGACTTCTGACTTTACATGAGTGGCTCAGTTATATTTTTGGGAGGTAGTCCTACTACATGGATTACCCAAATCCATTGTATTGGATCGCGACGTCCGATTCACGAGCCACTTTTGGAGGACGCTCTAGAGCATGCTTGGGACCAAGCTTAAGTTTTTGACAGTGTATCACCCACTGACCACGGCCAGACTGAGGTCGTCAATTGGAGACACGGAAACTTGCTTCGATCTTTGGTGGGGGACAACCTCACCACTTGGGATCTAGTCATCCCACGTGCTGAGTTTTCCTATAACTCCTCGGGGAACCGCACCATTGGCTCGAGTCCTTTTGAAATTGCTCGTGCGTTTTATAACGCATCTCAAACGACTCATACTGGCGCTCCATCTCAGATCCAACGGTCGCGACATTTTCAAAACGTTCCACGATGGACCATTCCATCGTAACTATCGATCATTTTGATTGGATGGTTACGCCCAAAATTTGTATAATTAGAGGTGTTCTTCGATGTTCTAAGCATTCGAGTTCGAAATCAAACCAATTGATCTCTTTAGACACCTTCGTTCTCAAATCTCTCGATTCTAGCTTCTTCTACACTCATTTCGGCATCATGTTCTTCATGTTTTCAACGATTAAGAGGTTTAATTGTGTTAATTTGATCGCTATTTGGGATTAGTGGAAGCGGTTGTTCATAATCTATCATCCAATCATGTTTAATTTCAATTTAGATTAGGATTTCAATTTTAATTTGATTTAATTTTAGTCAATTTTGCGATTTTCAAGTTCAAAAATATCTATCTATTTCAAACTTCAATTTCTCTGCAAAATCAAGATCAATTTCGATGATTCTTGATTTTGTGGAAGTGATTTGAAGTTATCTTTCATAATATACCATTTTCCCCAATTTCTACCATCAATTTATCATCCGATTTGATCAATTTTGAAGAAAACATTAGAAATTTCCTTATTTCCCTGTGGATTCGACCCTTATTTACCATTACACCCCTCAATTCGAATTATTTTCATCAAATTGGTAAGTTTGGAAATATTTTTTTGACACAAGACCGTGTGAAATCGACGACCTCGCGGTTTTCATCTCGTCATTAATTAATCTACATGTGGATGTGGATAATTAATTAAGGTTGACCAATAAGGTGTTATTTGGTCTATAGAGTCATTAACTAGTGAGATATATGGACCTAGAGGGTCACAGACATAAGGTCTATGGATGTTGTGGATATAGACATAATTATGAGGGTTTTTATGAAAAAACCTCATACCAAATGTTTATAAATAGGGGGAGAAAGACCACAACTCAAGGTGCCCATGCAAGCCTTCAGGGAATTCTCTCCTTTCTTCTCTTTCTCTCTTGGTGAAGAGCTTTGAAGAGGAGATCCAACCATCCGGAGATAGTGTGGATATCGCTAGAGGCTAGACACTTAAATAGCTTCAAGAACTCCTTCAAGGAAACCATGTACGTATGTTTTTCTCATTCATACTAGATGATACGATCATCTGTTCTTGGAGTCTTGGTGTTTTGAATATCCAACTCAATATTTTCCACTGCATTCAATGTTTAAATCAAAATTTTGGAAGTTTATCGACAGTAGAATAAAAAAAAAAAGGTTCCATATGATATTTTAGAGAAAGAACAAGCAATTATAGAGGAGAGAGCACATGTGAGAAATAGCAAGAGAGTTGGAACACAAAGCGATAAGGAGAGATAGACGGATCAAAAGAGAAAGACAATGTGGCACGAGGTAAGCAATGAGCAAGAAGGTGTGAGATTAGGAGAGGAGCAATGAAAGAGTGAGCGATGTGATAGCATGCAATTCACACATGAAATTCTATGATAATGAATACAAATTCAGGCATAAATATGCAATTCTTATGCATTTTATCGTATTTTGAGTGTATATCTATCATTTTATGAAAATTGAAGTTATAATCTCAAAATGCGCTATTTAAAATTCTTTCCTTTCTTCTCTTTCTCTCATGGTGAAGAGCTTTGAAGAGCAAATCCAACCGTCTGGTGATCGTGTAGATAATGTTAGAGGCTAGAGACTTAAATAGCTTCACGAACTCTTTTAAGTGAACGTTGTAAGTATGTTTTCTCATTCATACTAAATGATAAGATCACCTATTCTTGGTGCCTCGGTGTTTTGAATATCCAATTCTATTGAATTGGATATCTAATTGGATATTTTGCTACATTCGATGTTTTGATGAAAACTTTAGAAGGCTCATCGACCTTAGATCCCAACACCATACATCCGACGTCCCAAAAAAATCTTATGCATCGCGTTCTCATTTTGTTGTGTCAGGTAAGTGATCTCATCAACCTTGACCACAATATCAACCAATTTTTGGAGAAGCAACGTGTCCTACGCAAAAATAAAGTTAAGATAGTCCCATATAGAACTGATAACATGCTATTTATGCATGAAATTACATGATTATTAATGCAATTAAAGGCATTAATCATTCCAAATATATGCATGTTATTATATTTTAAGTATATTTCTATCATTTTATATTATGTAATTTGTATCAAACCAGGTTCGAGGGGCATGCAAAGGCGGGGTGCGCGTGGGTGGAGACGGCAGCTGGTGCAAGCGGCGGTGGCAGTTTTGGGTGGTAGCGGCGGCTGACCTGGGGCTGATGCCGGTTGATGTCAGGGCTGGGTACAGTAGGCGGCGGAAATGGTGGCAGCGGCGACAGTGGTGTTCGGCGGCACTACCATGATCGCGACAAGTGGAGGCGGCGGCAGCGACGGAGGCACGTAGTTGTGCGGCGGCAGTTGGTCCCCTTCCTCGACCTTCCTCGATCTTCCTCGAGCAGTCATTCAAGCGGGAGAACACTCCTTTTCTCAGATGACGACTAGGGTTTGTGGGGGGGGGGGCCTTCCCTTCTTATTGAGCCCAAGATGGGCCCAGAGGGTAAAGGGCCCACTTCAGGCCCACGACCCGAAAGCCTTAGATAATCATAATAATAAAAAGGTCCCAGAAAAGAGGGGAGATGGAGATAACGAGGGCCCGTAAAAATATGTGCAGGCTGAAAAAGTTCAAAACGAGGAAGGAAGATAGATCCATGTGTGCGCGAGCCTGGAATGTGGTAGACCATGGCGAGGTAACCTCCTCAAGCGGTGTAGTGGAAGTTGGCATCCTTCGTCTTTGCTCGTCATGGGGGCTGGAAGCGCGTGGGTGTCGGCTCCTCCGGTGCCGTGGTGTCGTCCCTTGGTGGCGGCGGGGGTCATACGCCACCAAATTCTATGACTTAAAGACAAAAGAGACCATTGATCATAGAGTTTGTTGATGCCTTTATTTATGAAGACATTTTTTCATTCTTCAAGCATGAATTACATGTAAGTTTATCAAAAAAAACCAAACACCTAAGAACTGGACTAACTAATAGTGTTAGCAAGTAAACAATGGTTAAACTATCATCACGAAACATACTCTTGATCATCATTACCATATTGACCAAAGCTAGTTATAGGATTAGGTTCTCATTAAAAACTACTAATTGAAATTGATTTAGAGGTGGATGACATTAGAATCATTACATTATTAATTGTAAAAGTTTTCTTGTATATCTTTTTGACAACTTAAAGTATCGATATTTATATAGTTTAAAGTTAACATTTTTTTTGAAGTTTTTGAAGTGATTATCTCTTACCATTCTTTTAACTTACAATCTATTTGATGATAATAAATATATGTATATGCATTGTCGCTTTCATTTCATATATATTGAGTTCAACAGTTTATCATTAAAATTATACGTTTCACCAAACTATCATTGGGCATCATCATCATTGTCATCAAATCAAAGTTAGATATAGGATTATGTTATCGTAAATGATGGATATTATGTGACATATAAGCCAAATCAAAGTTTTACATTTCTCATTTATTTTCATTAAAATGAAATTTATTTAGCATTATTCTTGTGTAATATTTGTAATAAAGTCTCTGGATATATGTAATGATTAAGTGAATTATGATGATATGATAATACAAATATCATTAATCTTTAAACATATATTAAATATTCCTATTTAATGAAAATTCGAGAACGACATCGAAATATTAAAAAAGAATAATGTTGTTTGATCTAACTCATATGATGATAAAGGTTGATCTTGTGGACATTCGTGTGGAGACAATCAGGATAGATAATGGGTGGTCTTTGAAGTAATAATTCACTAAATTTATTCATATAAATCCATGAATAGTATTATACCTAAATAAAAATCAAGATTTCTTTGGTCTAGAAGAATTCTCGTAGAACAATGGCCATGTTTTGATTGTGAATTATAAATCCTTAGTCATGATGTTTTTAAAATACCATAGATTGGGTAGGGATTGAAGTCCTTGAAAATGATTGTGTGGTCAAGATAGGATTATTTTCCCTTGGTATTTGAGGAGATTGACTAAATACATAAGATGTAGTGAAATCCTTGGTACTAACTTGCATTAGTACTAATGACAAGACGAGGCCGCGAGGTCATCGATTTCATACGGTCTCGTGTCAAAAATAAAGCCTAACTTACCAATTTTGGGAATTTATAACGAATTGAAGGGTATAATGGTAAATAAGGGTCGAATTCACAGGGAATTAAGGTATTTTAGAGTGATCTTTTGGAATTTGGTCAAATTGGACGATGAATTGAGGTGAGAAATTCCTTAAAATAGTGGTTTTAGAAAGATAACTCAAAGATCTATCCGTGGAATCAAAAATCGATTGATTTGGATTAGTAATCACGGAGAAATCAAAGATGGAAGTGGGAGAAAATTTTTGGAATCGCGACGAACACAAATTGAAATTAAAAACGAAATTGAACTAAATTGAAATCATAAACCTAAAATTGATGATACATTACGATAGATAAGAGGAATAACTTGTTTTCTAACCCGAGATAACGATCAAATCGATCCAATTGATTGCCGGATCGATAGCTATTCATTCCGCGAATTCAATCGTGAACATCGGTGTTCAAGATACAAATTCTCCTCGCTGGATCGACAAAATCTCACTTATAAACACTCTGTGGACGCAAAATCGAGTTTAGAAGCGATTACAAGTGAGAGATTCAAGAGAAGATGCGTGTAGATAGGTTGATTAAGTGAAATCTTCCTCGAATGCTTACAAATGATGAAGAACACTTCGTTTTATAGCGTTTTTGGGCGTAATCGTCCGATCGTTTCGATCGACGGTTACAATGGAACGGTCCATCGTGGACCATTTCAAATAAGTCGTGGCCGTTGGATCGTGATGGACGGCCACGATTTGATCCGTAGATAAGCGTTTAAAAACGCTTAAAATCGCGTTCTTTGATTCTTGATCCGACGGTCCGGATGCTCCCCGCACGGTTCAATCTGGACCGTTATAACACCTTTTATTTGACACGTGCTCTTTGATTGATCCGATGGTCCACGGCGCATGCGATCGACGCGTCACATTCCGCGCACCGCTCGATCCGGCGCTCCTCATCGCGCCACGTCACATAAAATCTGAGCCGTTATAACTAGATTAAAAGGCACGTGGTCTTGATCTTGATCCGTGGATAGCGCGTCTACTCGATCGGTGCGCTCCAATCGCGATCCAACGCTCTGAATGACGCCATGTCACCTATATTTAAAGAAACTGTGTGGATTAGTCCCACACGGCTAAAATTATTGAAACCCGTCGGATTTATAAGTCCCGACGGATTAAGGGGTTTGAATACCTTTCCGGTCTACAGAAAGCTGAAAACCCATTTATATAAAGTATATACTATATGAATAATAAATATAATTATACACGCCACGTAGGCGCCGCGTGGGCCCGCGTGGCGCTGCCACGTGGCCCTGCGTGCCACGTCGCATCCACGTGGGACCCGCGCGAAAAACGAAATCTTTTTGTCATTTTTTTTTATTTTAAATGTTTTAAATCGAAAATAAAATCGAAAAAATCCAGAAAAATCCCTTAAAATTATAAAAATCATAACTTTCAAAATACAACTCCAAATTCATCCAAATTTCTTTCATTTGATCTGAAATTTAATTATCTATCATTCTAAAAAGTCAAATCATTTAAATAACAAGAGATTTAAATCTTATTTCAAAAATACATTCATTTCTTTAATATTTTAACTTTATAAATTTAAACGAATGTTGATAAACATGATTTCTCTCATTATTTAACTTTAAAAACCATTTATAATCTCAAGTAAAGATGGATTATAAAATCTTTAATCTTTAATTCATCATAATTAACCCTAAATTAATGTATTTTGAGATTATAACATAAAATTGCATAGACTGATAGAAATGCACTCAAAGTATGATAACATGCACATAAATGGAATATTTTATGCCTTAAATTGCATTAATAATCCTGTTTTATCATGTTAAGATTGCGTGTTATCACACCCCCCAACTTAAATAATTGCTAGTCTCTTAGCAATTTCCGATAGAATCTCCCTAGAAAGTCCTTTCCACTTCTCAATCCTACTACTAAAGAGGTGAAATGTATATAAGTATGATTACTCTTCCTCATTGTGTGGACCATAGTGATCTAGATTCGATTTCTAGGTTGACTTCTATAGTGCATATTAGGGTAGTGCTCATCGGCTAATGCTCGAGTCTAATTCTCAATTGTGATCGAGGTGAGCATATCTAGGGTTTAATGCTGTGGGCATGAAAAGATCCTCACACTCTCATGAGCAGATGTAATCCTTACCCTCTCCATAGATTCATCACACCTTCCCTCAAAATGGAGGCTACTTAATGTATTAGAATCCCCCTCAACTTACCTTCCTCCTAAAAAGAGTGCAATTGCAAAGGTATTCCTATCTTTGGATGCAGCGTTTGAGGTGGTTGAAAGAAATTTAAAGACACTATATCTAAAGGAATGATGTGGTTAAAAGCAAATATGTGTGTAAACAAAATGGATTTTTAAAAGCAAAGGTGGTACCACTTATGATAATTTAGCTCCCAAATGGTATGGATGATGATGGATGGTAGGGATAGATGGAAATGGTAGAGATGGTGGTGTTGAGAAGAGAAGATATTCCTCTAACTTATTCTTCTTATTTTCACTTCTTCTATTTCTCTCTTTCTCCTTCCTTTTTCCTTGCCTCTTTCTTTTCTTTTTTTGTTTTTGTTTTTTTTGTTTTTGTAACTATTTTTTAAAAAGATACTTCAAAATTTTAAATGAGTTTACATGAAATAAGGATATGAAGGAGTTGTTTTGTGGAGGTTTGAAGAGAGTTTTCCATAATGTGAAGTGTAATATTTGAAGGGATATGTCCATGTGAGAGGAATGTGGAGGAGATGTGATGGATGTGTGCGTCACTTGGGAGTGTGATTATCATAAGTGAGGTTTAAAACAAAGTGGTGTAACTACTTGACTGCTTTGGAAGAGATGAACTAAATGCCTATAAGGGAAAGATAGGTATTTCAAAAAAATTATGGAGCATTACACTCTTTTAAAGGAAAGTTCGGTATCGAGGAATTCCCACACTAAGTAGGTTCGGCTAATGTAAGGTAGGGAATAAGAATTTTGCTTGAACTTCACTCAAAATCTCTCCATTTCAATCCATAGCACTTCAACCTTCTGATTACTCATTTTTCCTCGGTGCCTTGTTAGATACCCAACCCCAAAGAAGTCAACCATTACGAATAATCCTATGGTTTATCTAGATCAATTGATTTTATTACTCAAAATGTAATCATATGGGCTATTAGGCCCTCATTTCTACATCTCTAGTAGATAAGATCTCAAACTTTCAAGACTTCTAAGGTGGAGAAGAGTGGTAATAATTTGGAAAATAGGAGTTTAGAATTTAGACTTTTAAAATTTTTGAAAAATTGTTGAATTTTTCTAAGTCCTCACCCCCCAACTTAAACTCTTCATTGTCCTCAATGAAATTATTATGCTCATGATGAAAGATAGCAATAATAATGATCATGGCATGAAAATGATAAAAATGTGGTGAGGAGAAAAGGGTTTAGAAAAACTCATTTGGGCTTTTTGATGCTTGTTCACGGGATTTCTTGTGCGTGTGCCCTTCATAATATGGTTCTTCGACAATGTATTTATTCTGAAAAAGAAACTAAAGGAAAAACACAAAAATGATAACTTTGGGCTGCCTCCCAATAAGCGCTAAGTTTGTCGTCTTCAGCCAGACTCGTTTAAGCTCATATTCTCCAAAAATTGATGTGATTATTTTGAATAAAAACTTGATGCATGATAAGAAATTTCCTCAAGATTCAAACCATAATTATCCTTTTTATGAATAATAAAATCATTATACTCTATGGTTTGAAAGTGAAATTTAGAATTTATGCATGAAATTCAAATCATATCATTAAATTAGATTCATGTAATCACAATTTATTGGAGATAATATATTATAGATATATTAGATTATATTATAAATATAGGAATATAGATATATTTTTCTAAAAAATTTTTTCTATCGATAGAGCGGTTGAAATTTAGATCACTTTTGAATCTATCATGGCGTAAGTCTACGCAGAGCATGGCTTCGATGCGGCCTACGACGACGAGAAACTCTAAATAATCCTAGTACAACAGGCTTTTTCGTATAGAATCGTTAATTTCAATAAAGATAAATAGTTCAACAATGATTTAGAAAAATAAGTCATGCTTGATTCCATGAGAGCTTGGCCCTCTCAAAACGATACATGTGAGCAATAGACCGTAGTCCTTAGAAGAGGGAAAATTACTCAAGATGGCATCGAGTTGAGGACCATTTAAGATAAATTTCATCTTCGAAAGGCATTAAAACATGTTTTCTAAATGAATGACATCTCATGAAAATAATTATATAATACTAATTATCAAATAATGGCAAAGATCATACCTAGGTGTAGATATCCGTGAGTGTTTATAATTTCTTAACGCGATTTTGAAAAATGATCGCCCGTAATCCTTAGAAAAGGGGTCCAATTCACTTATTCTTGTCGAATTAACGATCACGAAGATAGAATTCACTTCGGATCACTCCAATTATGGTCGATGCGAGTTAAATTCAACAAATAAAAAGAAAATCTGATGTTGACCAAGTCAAAATTGACGAATTTTCTCAAAAATATGCCTGAAATTCCCCGGCAACGTCGCCATTTGACTAGACGAGACCGCGAGGTCGTCGATTTCACATGGTCTCATGTCAAAAATAAAGCCTAACTTACAAATTTTAGGAATTTATAACGAATTCAAGGGTATAATGGTAAATAAGGGTCAAATCCACAGGGAATTAAGGTATTTTTGAGAGATCTTTCGGAATTTGGTCAAATTGGACGATGAATTGAGGTGAGAAATTCCGTAAAATAGTGGTTTTAGAAAGATAACTCAGAGATCTATCCGTGGAATCAAAAATCCCTCGATTTGGATTAGTAATCACGGAGAAATCAAAGATGGAAGTGGGAGAAAATTTTCGGAATCACGAAGAACACAAATTGAAATTAAAAATGAAATTGAACTAAATTGAAATCCTAAACCTAAAATTGATGATACATGACGATAGATAAGAGGAATAACTTGTTTTCTAACCCGAGATAACGATCAAATCGATCCAATTGATCGCCGGATCGACAGCTATTCATTCCGCGAATTCAATCGTGAACATCGGTGTTCAAGAGACAAATTCTCCTCGCTAGATCGACGAAATCTCACTTATAAACACTCTGTGGACGGAAAATCGAGTCTAGAAGCGATTACAATTGAGAGATTCAAGAGAAGAGGCGTGTAGATAGGTCGATTAAGTGAAATCTTCCTCGAATGCTTACAAATGATGAAGAACACTTCGTTTTATAGCGTTTTTGGGCGTAACCGTCCGATCATTTCGATTGACGGTTACGATGGAACGGTCCATCGTGGACCATTTCAAATAAGTCGTGGCCATCGGATCGTGATGGACGGCTACGATTTGATCCGTAGATAAGCATATAAAAATGCTTAAAATCACGGCCTTTGATTCTTGATCTGACGGTCCGGATGCTCCCCGCGCGGTTCAATCTGGACTGTTATAACACCTTTTATTTGACACGTGCTCTTTGATTGAGCCGATGGTCCACGGCGCATGCGATCAACGCGTCACATTCCGCGCACCGCTCGATCTGGCGCTCCTCATCGCGCCACGTCACATAAAATCTGAGCCGTTATAACTAGATTAAAAGGCACGTGGTCTTGATCTTGATCCGTGGATAGCGCGTCTACTCGATCGGTGCGCTCCGATTGCGATCCAACGCTCTGAATGACGCCACGTCACCTGCATTTAAAGAAACTGTGTGGATTAGTCCCACAGGGCTAAAATTATTGAAACCCATCGGATTTATAAGTCCCAACGGATTAAGGGGTTTGAATACCTTTCCGATCTACGGAAAGCTGAAAACCCATTTATATAAAGTATATACTATATGAATAATAAATATAATTATACACGTCGCGTAGGCGCCGCGTGGGCCCGCGTGGCGCTGCCACGTGGCCCTGCGTGCCACGTCGCATCCACGTGGGACCCGCGCAAAAAACGAAAACCTTTTTGTCATTTTTTTTTATTTATTTTAAATGTTTAAATCGAAAATAAAATCGAAAAAATCCAGAAAAATCCCTTAAAATTGTAAAAATCATAACTTTCAAAATACACTCCAAATTCATCCAAATTTCTTTCATTTGATCTGAAATTTAATTATCTATCATTCTAAAAAGTCAAATCATTTAAATAACAAGAGAGTTAAATCTTATTTCAAAAATACATTCATTTCTTTAAGATTTTAACTTTAGAAAATTAAATGAATGTTCATAAACATGATTTCTCTCATTATTTAACTTTAAAAACCATTTATAATCTCAAGTAAAGATGGGTTATAAAATCTTTAATCTTTAATTCATCATAATTAACCCTAAATTAATGTATTTTGAGATTATAACATAAAATTACATAGAATGATAGAAATGCACTCAAAGTATGATAACATGCACATAAATGGAATATTTTATGCCTTAAATTGTATTAATAATCATGTTTTATCATGTTAAGATTGCGTGTTATCAACTAACTTGAGTGATCAATTAGGGTTTTATTCTTGATCATATCCTAAGTCATTCCTTATTCTCATATAGATGAAGGATTAAATATACATAATAATCAATGATAGCAAGGTCTCATATAGAAGTTCTTATACACTCTATGTCTCCTAGAGCATGTGGTATATTGTGGCATCCAAGGGGTTGGCAATTCAACCTGTCTATTAGGATAATTCTATCCTTGATTAATTAATCGATATGTTAATACATATAGTTAATAAGCTTGACCAGTAAGTGTTATTGGGTCTATAAAGTTCAAAATTAGCAAGATATATAAACCTAAGGGTCCCACACATAAGTTCTATAGATGTTGGAGGATATAAAAAACATTCTTACGGTTTTGTGTAAAGTTTTCTTAGCCAATGTCTATAAATAAGGAGAGAACAACTATAAATGAAGGTAATCTATGCAAACCTTTTGAAAATTGTCTCTTTTATTCTCTTTCTCTCTCAATTAAGAGTGTTGAAGCGAAGATCTAGTGGTCCATGGATCATATGGATAACACTAGAGGCTAGACACTCTAAAAAATATATGAACTCCTTTAATGAATTATGTAAGTATGGATTTTAGTGTAATGGATCACAAGATCATTTGTTCTTAGTGGCTAAATGTTTTGAAAGTTCACTTCAATATCTTCCACTGTGTTCTATGTTTTGATAAAAATTTCAGAGCCCATTGAGCATCAAATTCACATCATAAAAAACTTTACCAACAATAGAGCTAGAGAACACTAATTGATGGGTATTATGTGGCCTGCAAGCCAATCACACTTTCATCTTTTGTTTATATTCATTGAAATGAACTTTTATTCATTATCATTCTTGTGTGATGTTTGCAATGAAGTCCATGAACATATGCAATGATCAAGTGAATTATGATGAGATCATAATACAGTGATCCCTGGTCTTTAAACATATGTTCTAAATATTCCTATTCATGGGATATTCGAGGACATCGAATTATCTGGAAAGAATAGTACTATCTGATCTAACTCATATGATGAGTATGGCTGATCCAGTTGCCATCGGTGTTGAGATACCAAGGATAGATAGTGGGTGCTCTTTGGAGAAAGAGTTTACTGAATTGATCCATATGAATCCCTGAATGGTATTATGCCAAATTGTCAATCAGGTCAATTCATGTCATGGTTGTGTACGTGGTCCTTTGACCTGAGACACCAAAACATCTTGTGGATGGATGATCGTGTTTTGACTATGACTTACGAATCCGTAGCCATGGGATCTCTAAAACGTCACAGATTGGATACGACATGAAGTCCTTGAAGGTGATTAAGTGGTTAAGATGGGATCATCCGCCCTCGGTATATGAGGAGATCGACTCAAGGAACGAGATGCGGTTAAATCCTTGGCCAAGGTAGTGGAAATATTATAGAAGTTGTTCTCAATGATTTCCTACTCATATCAATACTAAAGTGAGTGACCAATTAGGGTTTGACAATTAACCATACCCTAAGTCATTCATGAGTCTCGTGTGGATGAAGGATTACACGTGCACGGTAACCAATGACAGTAGGGTTCCATGAAAGAGTTCTAATATACTCCATATCTCCTAGAGCACGTGGTGTAGCTTGGCACCCACTGGGCTGGCTACTCAACTTGTTGATTGGGTTAAATCGATCCTTAGTCAATTAGTCTATATGTTGATATAGTTAATTGATAAGGAGAACCAATAAGTGTTATTAGGTCGATAGAGTCATTAACTGGTGAGATATATGGACCTAGAGGGTCACACACATAAGGTCAATGGACGTCGGTGGATATAGACATAATAATAAGGGTTTTTGTGAAAATTTCATATTCCTAAAGTGATGTAGGATATTTCAAGATATGATGAGATGTATGAAGTTAGTGATATAATAAGGAAATAATCCTACAAGTGAAGGGAGGATCTATGAATGATATCAGTAGGAAAAGATATTAGGAAATAAGTGAGAATATAGTGTGATATAATTAAGGAATATAAAGATATATAATGATTTAATAAGGATGATAAGATGATTAATAAGAGAAGAGAATAATGTGTTTAAGTGAGTGAGAAATATTTAAGAGAATGATTAGCGGTGAAATTAGAAAGAGTGAAGGGTTTAGATAGAGAAACAGATCTAACGATGGACTTATGGATCTATGATTGGAACTATCTTCATGGTTTGAGGAAGAGGATGTTACCTGAAGAGGACGATAAGAGATGCTGTTGAATTACTCCCGCTGGCATCGGATAGCCTCGAGATACTTCAGACGTGAAGTGGATGAAAGAGGAAAGAAATGGGGGGGAGATAAGATAGGAGGATAGAACTCGGAGAGGGTTTGCGGAAGGGGAATGGAGGAGACACGGGAAGATACGATGAACACATAGGGATAAAAGTAACCAAACTTTCCATTAAAAAAAACTGTCTTCTTCATCTTAAAATTTTCCATTTTATAGTAGTGGAGGGAGAGAGGAGTGGACGAGACGACGCGTCACGGTGTTTCACCCGCGCTTGGACAGTTACGCCGGTTTTTGCTAAGTTTGACGAATCCATGAGAGCTGTTAGATGCATTCTGAACTTGTGTTGATCAGGACGATCGTAAGATCATCTCAACGCGTATGTGGGATCGTCACGATGAACTATGTCTTTGAAGTGCTTTGTTGGATGATTGGGCGATGAAGTGAACTGATGTTGTTGCGTAATGGCTGCGGGTCATAGGGTTGACCGGGCCACGGAATTCCGATTTCATTGCGTCAGTCTTTGCTGTTTTCCTTTTCACCGAGACTTGTTTTCGGTTTTCGCCACGTCACTCTTCACTTTTGTTCAGCAGTCGTGATGATAATATATGGGCGATCAATATTATGCAGGCCGACTGGCATTTCACAGTGGGAAAATGTCGAGAGGTTGTCGTCGTGGGTGATAGTCTTCGATACAAGTGAGAATAACTCCTTGTAGTCGTTTTGATCTTTGATGTCACCCTTCTGTTGCAGTTCTTCGGCACAGAAGGTAAGGACCGATACATTCTTTACTCCTCGAATAAGCATCATCATTATCTTCATTATTTTTATGTTGATGAAAGGTGAGAGGATAACCCGTCGATCGTGGAATGATCGGCACTCTCAGTGTATATTCTGACGGGTGGGGAGGTCGTTGGTCAGCTACTGAATCGGTGGATAGGTGACATCATCGGCAGACACTTGATCCATGACGTACACCATCTTGTCGCACATTTGCACTTCTCGTGAGAACCGATTTTCTGGTGCTCGCTTTGCTCCGAGGACGAAGAGATCTTCAATGCCGCTTACGGAGGAAAGTTAATTAAAAGAGAATAAGGCGGCGACGAGTTTCCAGAAAACCATTTCTTCCTCTGTTTCCGCGATCTTGATATTTACAGTCTTCTTTTCAATTTAATTTCTTTGTGTTTTGTGATGGTCAATGACGCGGAAACTGTTTAGATATTGCTGTCGTGGCTGAGAGTATTCAAGATGAAATCTTCTTTAAACTATTATAGCTTGAGGAAATTGTGGCTTGACTGTCATTTACAAGGCTTCTTCGAGTGAATAGAAGAGTACTTCCTGCTGATTATCTTCATAAAGGCTTGTCAGGAGCTTTGAAATCGTGGAGCTGAGAAGACAGTCTTCGTGACTGAGTTTAATTAGTCTCTTTGCTCTCATAATGGCAGATGGATAAGATATGTAGATTTGTTGGCCTTGAACTTTTCTTGGAGGTCTTGGATACGTTAGATAGTGATTCTTGGAGTGGCTTCCTCCAAGTTTAGATTTCCTTAATACTAAATTATCTTCATGTTGATTACCATCATGCCAACTAATTTGGTAATTGCATAAGCTACACATGCAAGAATCTTGTCTTGAGGCAACTTCCAAGATCATAATGTTAATTAGATCTCTCCTATAATTCTAACTAGAGGTGGTATTCAAAGAAAGAAGGAAATGGAATAACAAAGATGTTCCTATTTTCTTTTCTTTTGAGATAATTCATTCACACAAGGTACCTATGATATAGTGGATGTGGTTTGGACAATTAGGAACCTATATCAAAGGTAAAAGGGTGGTTGACTTGGTCCACTCAAGGAATTCTAGGTTTCTAAAGATAAGGATTAAATGTTTGACCAAGTCAATCTTTGATCAGTGTAAAATAGAGGAAGGAGGGAAGATAATTTCCCTTAAGATCTAAACTCTCTTTAATTATTTAGAGAGGTCTTCTTCATCCATTTAATGAATGGATAATTTTTTTAAACTCATGAATAAGGAGGAATATTGGTTCACTTGGAACCCTTGTGTTCATGTTTGAAATAATTCTCCATCATAAAGTCTATAAATAGGGGGAGAACGACTATAATAGTGGTGCCCATGCAAGCCTAGTGGAACTTCTCCTCCCTCTTCTCTTCCTCTTGTGGTGGCGAGTGTCCAAGTGGAGATTCGAACGTCTGGATACTGTGTGGATACCGCTAGAGGCCAGACGCTTGAATGGTTGAAGAACTCTTTCAAATGATCCATGTAAGTATGAATTTCATTCTATACTAGATGATAGGATCACCTAGAATGGATGATGAGATCATCTATTCTTGGTGCTTCAACTCTGTTGAATGTTTGGATTCAACATCTTCCGCTGCAATCATTATTTTGGATGAAGACTTGAAGAGCTTTTCGAGTCTCATATCCCAGCACTAATTACATGGTGATAAGATAAATACATTCTAATATCTATCTATATATATATAAAGATACAAAATATTTATATATATATATATATATATATAAAGATTTTGTACCTTTTATGGAGGTTATCTAACAGAATGAATTGATGCAGTCGTTGATTACACACCAATTCGTGTAAAAAAATAATACCAAACTCACCAATTTTATCAAATACTCACGAATTAAGGAGTATAGTGGTGAATAAGGTAATTAAGGTAATTTCATATGATCTTTTGAAATTTGATCAAATTAGACACTCAATCATGGTAAGAAATTAGGGAAATATATATTTTTGCAAAGAGGACTTGAAAAAAAATCTACATAATAAAAAATCACTGAATTTGGATCAAGATTCGAGGAGAAATCATCAAGTGAATGAGAGAAATTTTTAAAATTATAAATCACGAAAAGCCAAAGTGGAAATTGAAATTGACTAAAATTATGATTCGAAATTGAAATCTATAACTATACGAAGGAAGATTACGATGAAACACGATCTCTAACCCAAGATTGTGCTTGAATTGATCCAATTAGTCGCCCGATCAAAGGATTTTCAATCCCAAATTCGAATAATGATCGTTGATGTTCAAGAGCCGATTTCTTCCTATTCTCTCAATGAAATCTCACTTTTAAGCACTCCGTGGACGCAGAAATGAGTCTAGAAGTGATTGAAAGCAAGAGATTCAAGGGATTTGGTGTCGAAACAGTTCGATTACTCGAATTGCCCTGAAATGCTTTACAATGTTGAAAAACACCTCTATTTATAAGGTAAATTGGGTGTCACCATCCGATTGAGCCCTAAATCTCTGATCAACGGCTTTGATGAAAGGCACGATGCGAATCGTTATGATTAAGACGAGGTCGTTGGACCTCAAATGGACCATCGAGATCAAGCCACGTCGCGCGCGTTATAAGTAACGCATCAAACCGTCACCATTTGATTTTGATCCGATGCTCCAGATGCATTTTGTCAGTTTTAATCTCAGCCATTATAACTCCTCAGATCGATGGCTGTGATTAAATCATTTGAAAATGATTCGCCGACAAATAAGATTACGCCATGTACCCTCGCCTTAAGTGACGATCAACAATCACGATTAATCACGCGATCGGATGCTCCAGATGCTGCCATGTCACCTGCACAATAGAAAATGGATTTTAAATCAAAATAAATGGGTTTTAAATTCAAAAAAATTCAGAAAATATGAAAAAATCTCAAAAAATTAAAAAATTCATATCTTTCAAAATTTAACTCCAAATTAATCCAAATTTCTTTGATTGGATCATCAATTAAATTATCTATCATTATAAAACGTCAAATTAATAAATAATAAGAGAATAAATTTATATTTCAAAAATACACTCATTTCTTTTAGATTTTAAAACTTAGACAAATATGAGTGTTTATAAAATGATTTCTCTTATTATTTAACCTTAAAAACTAATTATAATTTCAATTAAAGATAGGTTATGAAATATTATCCTTAATTCATCATAATTAAGCCTAAATTAATGCATTTTGATATTATAAAGACGTTTTTTTATAGAATGATAGATAACCACTAAAAAATATGATAACATGCATTAGAATGGAATGTTTTATGCCTTAATTTGCATTAATTATCATGTATTTTCATGTTTAATTAGCATGTTATGATTATCATGGTGGTAACTGCCTTCAATAAATGAGACTTATGATAGACTCTATTCATTTCATTGTGTAGGTTGACAACTCAATCAAGCAAGCGGTATGATTAAGTACCTTGAAATGGATAATTCTTCTCTAATTTCTGATGCCTTCTGACCTCATTCCAACTAGAAAAATCTCAAACGGTGTAATGACGTTATATGACTCCATCATACTTTGAAATTTTTTACTACACCATTTTGGGAAAAAATTTGCCTACCACAATTTTTTATAAAGATATGACTCCTTTTCTATAGACTAAAAAGTCTACATAATACATATGTCTTGCTGGGTCATTATATTATCATCAAGGAATTTAGTATCTTGAATGGAGATTGTCAGTAAAAGATGAGTTGAAAGTGATGGAAGCAAAATCTACTTGGTTGATCGTCCCCTTGATCTAGTGAAAAAAACCCATTGGTTGAAAATCGGACTAAAAGACCCAATATGACGTGTATGACTAAGTGGAAAGGCAAAAGGCTAAACTTTGCCATGGGCTAGACAAAAGGTAAATATATAGAATTCTTTCAAACCCTTCTACCAATGGAGTGAATGCTTATCAATCTTGTCATCCCTCTTGAAACTTGAATATGTGTAAAGTTGATGCTAAAAATGCACTCCTCTATGGAGATTTGGTGGAGATTCAATTGAAGTATGATGTCTAAGACGAGAAAGAAAAGAGACATCCATATATATTTGAGGTGGGGATTCAATTGTAGTGTGACAAGCATTGAGGTGGTGAACACCAATCTCTAAATCATTGATTGCTTTGGGTTTTCAAAATAAAACTAAGATTATTCACTTTCATTGAAGGAAATAATACCAAATATTGCTATCTTACTTATGTAAATGGATGATATCGTCATTTGGGGTTCATCCCATCGAGACAGAGACTAGATCATTGTCGGCTATCGAGTTCAAATTCCAAGTGCTTGGCACATTAGACTAAATTTTGAGGTTAGAGAGTGTGCGATCTATATATGTGATTGTTCTATTAAAGCATGGTACTACTACATTAAATTTTGATAACAAAAATCTAGAACTTTGCTCTTGGACACAGGGCAATGTGTATATTTATGAGGGAATCTCTTACAATAACCTGTCCAATTGATATGATCAGTCAAAATATTGATGTCTTTGACAGTATTTTTTAAGGAATATCACTGATAACTACCAAATTGATAAGCCACATGATGCTCATCTCAAATTTCTCATTGCGAGCATGCAGCCCAATCCTCTCATGAACCTGGATTATCTTATTAAATGCAGATTGAGCTGCGTGCTCTGACTCTCAAGCTTCTTCATGGTATGATACATCTTGGATGTAGACTCCTTTATCTCACGGTAGTCTGGAGAGCAACATACTGTTTCAAGATTTTTCTACTAAGGTAGAAATATAGAGCCATGAGAGACACAACAGAGGAACTTTGTAGTTACACGTGCTACTCATCCATCTTGTAATTTGATGCACAGCTCCCAGAAATCTCATCAGTGACAGTGACATTTGATGCATACTGCAACACTTCAGGTATAATGTTCCATGAAATCACCAATCAAATTTAGATTTCTTGAAGGTGTAATTGAGCACTTGCCGGTGCAGTGAAGGAATCAAATTAGTTGATATATTTGTTACGGTGCTGACATATGCACGATAAGGTATTGCCCAAAATACTGCTAAAAGATGTTATCCAACGAGCATGATCTCTCCTTATCATGGACAGGCTGGAGAGCATGATCGCATGTCTTTTTTTAGCCGACGTTTTCCACTGATGTGTTCTGTTGTCATGATTTTGTTTCCTTGTTCCTCCCATCAAAAGGGGGGTGATTTAGAGTTCTTGGGGGCGTGTTGTGGCTCAATACGCTGTTGATGTCGGCGGATCTTCCCCTAACTTCTTTCTCTGGATGGACGAGATATCAGTTTTGATAATCAAATTATTTTGCCATTCATTCGTATCCTGAGTCTGCCGTTCGTCCGAGAAATGCAACCCCTCAAGGGATAGACTCACTTACGGATAGATACAAGAGCGAGAAACAGTGCGAGAGATGTGAGACGTTTGAAAACGACGTTTATTACTGATGAAGGTGTACTCCTTCCCCACGGACTAAACTATTCGACGGTTACCGGAAATCCGGGAGTACAGAATAACCCACGGCGAGAAGATGCCAAAGAAAAGGCGATTGGTGGCGACTTGGATCTGGCCGACATCGCCTCTAGATTTCCTCTCTCTCTCTCTCTGTCATACACCCACAAACTCTCTCTTTCTCTCTCTCTCTACTCAACAGTTCCACAGTTCATATTCACGCCGAACAGCCTTAGTATCCTAGAATTTACCATTTTACCCTCTTCACCGGTAGCGGCGGCTACACCGGAGCTGCCGACAACTTGGGCTCGCGCCGCCGCCCTGCGCTTCCAGCCAATGAAAATCCTCTCTCCCGCGTAGCAGCGCCGCCTCTGGAAAAGCACGACATCCCCGGCGATGAGCCTCTTCTCCCTTATGAAGCGACTCCACCCTTTGGTCAACACGTAGCTCTGACTACTCGTCCAGTAAGAATAGCGGAACTGCCATATCTTCCCTACCTCGTCCTCGAAGTTAAGTAAGAGACCGGAGTACCCGTCCAGAGGGAAGTATCTCTCCGCGTACTGCTTGGGTATCACTAGCCTGTTCAGCTTGCCCACGTCGCTCGGCGTTAAGGGTTTCTCGAAGAGGAGCTCTCTCATTCCCCGGCATGGCGCCGGATGTAGATGCAGGTGGTGGAAGGACATGGTGGTGAGAGGAGAGGAATTGAAGCAGGGAAGGCTCCTACAAATAATGCCCACAGACAAATGCCTGTCATGTCAAAGACTGATGGTACATTTTCAATAATATCACATAGTCCCTGCATGTATTCTTGCTTGGGTCTTGAGTAGCAGTAAAAGATAATTACGAGCATTGCCCCCCACCGAATATAATTTTCTGGAATGTTATTGAATGGAGTTTGTTCAGGGTAATATGGGAAAAATAACAACAACAAAAAATTAATTCTATTTTTCCTTGACAATTTTCAAAATCTTGTCTTCATGGAGGTGTCGATATCTCTAGGGGTGCAGACACCGCCTTAGAGGTTTGCAGGAAGGTCTGTGCCTTAAATACATAGCACAGGCCTTGCAAAGAGTAGGGCACTTGGTGAACAGTTCCTAAGGAAGACCCGACAAATTGCTCCATAAATAATGCATTGGTGGCTCATCAAGCCATCATGGCCCTTCTCCCTCTCTCTCGTATTCCATGTTCCAAGGTTGAAGCAACCCATCGACCAAAACATTCGTATTCAACGCCCCAGACAGGTTTCATTATGAGAAACTCCGTAGCTGGACAGCCGGGTCATTCATCCAATCACCCGTCATGCCTGTCTCTCTCACTCTCTCTCACACTTCCGTTTTCGAAGTTTGAAGCAATCCGTTGACCGAAATACTGGCGTTCAGCGTCTTAATTGAAAGTTTCATGAGAGGAGAATGAAACAAGTTTCTCCATAAGGAGATATCTCATTTCCATTTCTCGATCCATCTCTCCTCTTTCTCCTCGATCCATTACACGTTACAAGACTAAAGAAGTAATTTTACGGCTATACTCCTTTTCAAGGTCTTGCTTATTGTCAGTCAAAGCGGAGATCAGACAAGAGTAGGTGAATGCCGAAACTTTCTCTCTCTTCTAACACTTCAGCTTTTCAAATAGGAACAACGTATTGACTGAAAAATGAACTTTTAACGAATCAGTGATCTGCTATGAGGATGTTACTGAAAAGTTCCTCCTTCAAGATCTCTGCCGCTGGCACTCTCTGGGCATCTTGGTAACTCTTTCTCTCTCCTCCAACTTCAATAGTTCACGGATAGACAAAAAAGTTTCCTCCTGTGGTACTTTCTAGTGTGACAAAAATTTATGCTGCATTTAGTCTTATATGTCAAATGTTGCCTTGAACTAGTTTTGTGAGCTTCCTCTATCCCTCTGTCTTCAAACTTCCCGGATAAAACAAGTATAGTGTACCCGGAGAGAGAGAGTGGGTAAGGAGAGAGATATAAGGCCTAGTGATTTACCACAGAAAAATGACAGTTTGACCATAGGATGCTGAATTTGATATATATTATATACATACATGCATTCATATATACATGTACATATATATATATATATATATATTATGTGTGTGTATGTGTGTATTTGAAGGTTTTTTTTGTGATGACAGATGTTCACACAATCTTGAAGACATTGCGTAAAAGAAACTCAAGAACTCAAAAAGGCTGAAAATATGGGGGGAGAGAGAGAGAAAAGAGGGAAACTAGATTTACTACAAAAGACAAATAAACTTCTATTCTTTTTTTTCCTCCACTACAATCCCCTCTATTTATAGGCTTAAATGCCTAGAAAATTTTCCAATGGAGTATACAACCTTTGTAAACAAGGAAAGATAAAGTCGGTACTCAAGGTTGTTTAAAATAAAGTTGGTAAAATGTGCCAATGGAGAGGTAAGTCAGCAGGAAAATTTATTTTGTCCTTTATTGCATATTGGGGAAGAACTTGAGTGATTAAAACTTTACACTCCCCATTAATGCGAATCTGCTCACATCAAGATCTTCTAGAAACTTAATAAAAGAAGCATGACTCCAAGATTTTGTAAATTCATCGGCAAAGTATTATTTTTTTGAGCAAAACTTCACTTCAATAGTACTTGAGAGTTCTTGATCTCTATTACAATGATAACAAAGTTATATATGCTTTGTTCTTCCATAAAACTCTAAATTCCTTGTTATTGATATAGTTGACTTGTCACAATCGATCACTATTGGGCTTGGCGGAACAGAACTTAGTTCTTTTATAGTTCTTCTCAGCCAAATATCTTGTGGTACCACACTTGATATTGAAATTTATTCTGCTTCTAAAGATAATAAAGTTGTTATCTCTTGCATCTTTGAGGTCCAAGCTAATGCACTTTACCCTAAATTAAATATATATCTTGTATGGTTGTTTCTATTGTCAAATAATCCAGCCCAATCACTATCCTAATATCCAACCAAATTAAAATCTTCATCATTGTATTCCAAAATCCATAGTTCCAGAAATATATCTAGGTATCCTCTTTGCAGCTCCAAAATGACGTGATGAAGGAAAATGCATAAATCTTGATATCATATTCACATAAAAACAATGCCTTGGTTTTTTATGCATTAAATATATTAAATTTCCACCTATCCTCTTAAAATTTTTTCTTCTATCTTAGATGTCTTGTCATTACTATACAACTTTTCAGTTGTGTTTGTTGATGTAAAAAATGCTTTTCAATTCAACATATTAAAGTTCTTGAACAGATCCCCACTATAGATGTAAAAGTATCATTATTACCTTGATAAACTTCCAGACCAAGAAAATAATGGAGTACACCCAAATTTTTCATATCAAATTCTAACATCATTGACTATTTAAAATCATCAATGTGATATTGAGATGAACTTTGTAGAATATATCATCCGCATAAATACAAATGATGAGAATATCATTCTCCTTCTTCATTATGTAAAGAGCTACCTCATTCTCACTTCTCTAAAACATATTTAACACATATATGAATATAATTTCCTATATCATGCTCTCAGTGCTTGATTCAACGAATATATTGCCTTATTTAATTTGTAAACTTTTTCTTCGCTGCCTTTGATGAGAAAACCTTCAGGTTGATCAACATACGCATCGTCATCTAAATAACCCTTTAAAAGGCCTAATTAACATTAAATTGATGAACCTTACACTAAATATGAATAGAAATAGATAATAATATTTTTATAGTTTCAAATCTTGACACTAGAGAAAACATCTCAAAATAATCAACATCATAGTGTTGAGCATATCCTTTAGCTACAAACCTTTCTTTGTGCTTTTCAACACTTCCATTAAGATTATACTTAAATTCATAAATCTTCTTGACTCCAATTTCATCACAAGATTAGGCCAATCAACTAATTTCGATGTCTCATTTCTTTCAATATCATGAATTCATTATTTTGTTGCATTTCTCCATTCTTCTTTAGGTAATGCTTCTTTGTAACTTGATCATTCTAAGTCCATTAAGGCAATGAACATGAATCATAAATATCTCATAAAGAGCATACATTTGGTGGTGCCATGAGTCATCATGAAGATAATGGATCAAACTTAACTCCTCGAGTTTTAATTTTAAGTTTCTCCTCTGTAGAAATCTCATCCCAATTCCAATGGCTTGACTCTTGAAAAATCACATATCTTCTAATTATCAACTTATTTTTCTTTGGATTATTGAAAAAAAATCCTTTGCCATCATTTCTATAGCCAATTAAAATATACTTCTCACTCTTCTTATCCATTTCATTGGCCATTTTAATCAATTTATGCATATCATATGCATCTAGACACCTTTAAGTAGTGGACATTAGGTTTCCTATGAAGTCATGCTTCATATGGGGTAATGTTTCTTAGATCCTATGAAATATTGGACTACTTCCACGTCCTCAACTTCTTTGATTGAATCTTCCTTGAAGGCATCCACAACAAATGGAACATCCCTGTCCTCTACCAAGATGAGTATAATTACTTTTACCTTCTCGATATAATTGACCTTTTGAAACTTGAGCTTAAATTTGAAATGCTTCTTCTAATGATTTTTTTGGAACTTTAGTCATCCTTTCTTCATGACCAATAAACGATCCCAAAACTCATTTTTTATGAACGTTGATAGATCTTTCAACTCTCTACTTCGTTTTCTTCTTGGTGGCAGAAAAGAATCACCTCCCCCAAGCCTCTATGTGACGTTTCTGATTTACGGACACCCATTGATTTCGAATCTTTCTTTTCTATATTCTATCTATCCAATAAATCTCTTAAACTTATATTTTTTACTGTTGTTTGCTTTTTTTCAGCATTATTTCAGTCCAATCGTACTCAATTAGTCTTTTGCATTCTATAGTGCTCATACTAGTTTCATCTGTAATCAGTTGATACAAATATCTCTCTCTTAAACTTATATTTCTGATTGCTGTTTTTTTTTCAGCATTATTTCTGTCCAATCATGCCTCAAGAGAGAAAGCCAAAAGGAAGCTAAAAGGAAATGATAAATTTGAGAAAAAACTTGATCACATCACATTGCATCAACTTGAATCTCCACCTATTTTTTTCCTTGAATGCAAATGATGCAAGCTCTGCACGTGCCTGAATTCTAGTGCTATCTATGCCACTCTCATCTCAAATAATCTCCCCTTTTACACGTGATCTAAAGCCTAAACTTATGTAGCCTTGATCCATAGTGATCTCTATAGTGTTACCTACCTTATGGGTTTTAAGGAGAGAGACGAAGAGAAGGATGGCTCTAGGGATGGGAGTTGCATGAGTTCTCCAAACCCTATCACTTAAGGTCTTCATACAAGGTTATTCATATTTCACAAAAACCCAAATAACACTATACTCACCCTATCGTCAAATAAATTATGCATATGACCTCTAGACCTAAATATACATCTATTTAATGACTCTATAGGCCAAGTAACTCTTTACTAGAATGTTCATTATATCAATTCAATATCTAATATTAATGAATTACTCATTAATTGATTGCACCCAATCAATTGAGTAAGTCGACAACACATGAGATACCAAGCCACATTTTGTGTCGTCGAAGGTAACAAGGTTGCATTACCAATACATGGAACCTCTTTATTAGAAGTTACTAGATACTTATAGTCCCTCATTCGCATGACACTCTAGAAATTGCTCAGATCTTAGGCTCGAAAAGCTCTCCAAAATATCAACCAAAACAATGATTACAGCGGAAGGTGTTGAATCAAAACATTCAAGAAAGTTGATTTACCAAAAATAGATGATCTCATCATCCATTCTAGATTCTCCTATCATCTAGTATACGATAAAATTCATACTTACATAGATCATTTGAAAGAGTTCTTTAACCGTTCAAGCGTCCGGCCTCAAGCAGTATCTACACAGTATCCAGAGGATCGGATCTCCTCTTGAACACTCATCACCAAGAGAGGAAGAGAAGAGAGAGAAGTTCCACTAGGCTTGCATGGGCACCTCTATTATGGTTGTTCTCCCCCTATTTATAGACTTTAGGAATGTAAAATTTTTATAAAAATCCTTATTATTATATCTATATCCACCGACGTCCATTAACCATATGTGTGTGACCCTCTAGGTCCATATATCTCACCCGTTAATAACTCTATCAACCCAATAAGACTTATTGGTCTTCCTTATCAATTAACTAAATCAACAAATAGATTAATTGACTAAGGTTGAGTCACCAGCCCAGTGGGTGCCATGCTAGACCACGTGCTCTGGGAGATATGGAACCCTATCGTCATCGGTAACTGTGTACGTATAATCCTTCATCCGCACAAGAATCATGAATGACTTACGTTATGGTTAATTGTTAAACCCTAATCGGTCACTCAATTTAGTACTGATGCAATTAGGAAATCATTGAGAACAACTTCTCCAATATTTCCACTACCTTGGCCAAGGATTTAATCGCATCTCATTCCTTGAGTCGATCTCCTCATATACCAAGGGCGAATGATCCCATCTTAACCACTAAATCACCTTCAATGACTTCATATCATATCCAATCTATGATGTTTTGGAGATCTCGTGTCTAGGGATTCATAAGTCATAGTCAAAACACGACCATCCATCCACAAGATGTCTTTGGTGTCACAAGTCGAAGGACCATGTACACAAACATGAAATGAATCAACCTGATTGACAATTTGGAATAATACCATTCAGGGATACATACGGATCAATT
>CM044109.1:763220-847481 GCA_024174645.1 Lemna minuta
ATCTTTCTATGGTCATTTTTGGACAGGAACGATGCAGCAGTGAACCAGGTGGGAGTGAATATGCCAAGGCTATTCGCGGGAGGCTTCCGGCGACAGTTACACCAAGATGAGATTTTTCTTTTAGATAAAAATTAATAAACGTCTGGGTTGCTTACGGATTTCGCTGTCCAGATCTTATGACACGTGTCAAGATCCCAAAGGTTCACTTCGACTCCTTTCCTGGGTTAACACCGTGACAACAACAATCAAAATGTAAATAAGTTCACACAAAATTAATCAAAATGTAAACTAAGGCATCGCTGAAAATGGGAAAACTTTACAGCGCGCTGCGTCGGATTGCGGAACCTACCCGGCAAATAAGGCGCGTCTTTCATCTCCATCAAGTGAGGAACAGAGAATCTTACCGGCTGCGCATACATCCCACAAGTTCGGAGAGTCTTCATCCAAGCCCTCTTTGAATTTGACTGGCTTTAAGCAAGCTTTCCTATTTTCCGTGCAGAAAAGCAGTGTGCCCGACCTGAATAAAAAAGTAGGAAACAACAATCGATTATACCAATATGAATTTCAACAAGACGCGCTATATAGCGTATCAAGCGAGCGCCGAACGTACTCTGATTGTTTCCACTTGAACGCATGCAACCCAACGACGACATCGTCCTTGGAAATCTGTCCATCTGAGCCAATTTCGTGGACGATAAAAGATGAAAGAATATCACCGTTCAGAGGACTGCGCAACTCCACCTGAGGTTCACGGTGCAGAATCAGAAATACCCAAGAACCGGAGAAAGAAAAAGATAAGTTATTATGGAAGTTCACTTACACTACCATCCTTTCGGGCGACGGTAAACAGCTGAAAGAAGAGGGAGCGAAAAGCGTAAATGCATGATTAACACTGAAACGGCAACCAAAATGGACAAACAAAGAAGAGAATGCAACGCATTGCATGTAGAACTCGAATTAAATGTCAGACATCAACATTTAATTCAATCGGGCGAAAACGTCCGGCTGTGGGGTATTCAACATTATACACTTATGTCTGATCATCTCGCCCGACCAGACTTCACAACAATTATAAGGTATTGGCGTAGAAATGGAGCACCTAGGTATCTAGATATCCTAGGCTGCATAAGAAATTTTATATTTTTGACGACATGAAAATGGCGATTGAGATGGAGGAAGAATACCGGACGAACTCTGTCCTGGGCGAAGGATGCAGCGAGGATGCCTCGCGAAGCATCGGGCGATCCCCACGTTTCGACCACTTTGGGCATCCCAGACTTTCCCCGGGATTCCGTGACTACAGCGAAAAAAGATCCCCAGGTGAGCAGCCAACATTGAGCAACAGGAAAAATATAACTAACCCCACCTTTGATAAGGCCGAAGACGTCCGAGGTCAGGACCCTCAGCGGCGGGCAACCAGGGCTCTCCAGTCTGCTCGTTCGCGGCATCCTTACCGGTACGCACGAAGCGATCTCGGATGACTTCGATGACTCGGTATTGGAATTTGAAGCAACGGCAGGCGAGAAAAGCCAACCAGCCTAACAATTTCGAAATAAATAGCAGAAAAAAATGCATATGCAACAACTTTAAGGTTATGAACACGCTAAAAAATAAGTGATTCGAAGAAAATTGGACCAGATCAAAATGCCGGACGGCAATCAAACATATAAGCTTCGTTCGGATAAGAAAACAGTCAAAATTAGTTTTGGGATTGTCGGACTATCTGAAAAAAGCTAAAAAAAATCTAATCTTCAACGATACAAAGAAAATTATCAATACCCGTTACTTAAGAGTCATAAAGAGCGCCACTGCGGCGGGTGTGAGGGGAATCGCGTCAAACCTACCCTCTTCCGCCAAGCGACTCACTGCCCAGGCTTCGCCGCCGGAGCGACTGAGAGATGAAGACGGCGACTGCTGCGCGTCGGTAGATATTGGGAGATACGAAGAGGAGGAGGCGGCGGAGAGGGATAGCTCGACGAGCTTATCGGCGGAGGCCTCTTGGTCCTCGAGCAGAGGCCGAGGTTCACGGGGCTGCCGAAGAAACAACCCGAGGCAGGGTTTCACGGGAGAATGGACCAAGGGCAGGGTTTAAACTTTAAAGGTCCGAGTCGCGCATCTTAACCGAGTAAAAATAGAGAGAGAGATAGATACATGCATACTGTATACACCCGATGCATGATAATATACACGGACGGGGACGGATGGATAACGTAATCAAAAGGTAGATTTTATATAGATGCATAAAAAAATATATACATATATGGGTAGCTACTAGGGTTTGCCGATCTTGACCAATCGATACCTGATTGTCGACTCGATCTGGAAAAAGTCCCTAAGCGCCGTCGAAATCATCGATCGATCAACGACTGAGGGGGCTCATCTCCACCGTCAAGACCCGGCCATTACAAGATTTGCGGCTAAGTGTTTAATTGCCTTGCTCTTGTTCGGAGGAATCAGGAAGCTTGCAATAGAGTCGTGAGCCGTTGCGGTAGTGTTGGACGCCATCACCACCACCTCTACGGTGGATGTGGCTGCGGCGGAAGGCTGATGCAGGACGCGTTGGTGAAAACCCTCGTGCCTGATCAATGAATCTGAGGATGACTAAGGATAGCCGGTTGACGTGTCGTTTTTGTGCGTCGTTAAAACACAAATACGATGGTCAAACAAAATTTATAAAACCGAACTCACAAAGACAAGATAAAATAATCAAGTACTGGGTAAGTATCGGGTCGATCCACAGAGAGCAGGGTTGACTTTAATCGCAGAGTTGACTTGGTCAAACTTAGGTTTAAAAGGAGATTTAAATAAGAGAAAATAATATTTAAGATAGGGAAATGATATAAATAAGCTAAATAAGACTTTTTTTAAGATTTGAAATCTCGGATTTGACAGAGAAAAAGTCAAAAGTCAAAGTCAAAGCGTTGACTTTGACCAGCGATAGGTGTTCTGCAAAAATCAGAGAATCAAACAGAGTCAGAAGATTACGAAAAATTATATATTTGGAAACTAGAGAGAAAAATAAAAATTTATTGATATAAGTTTTTGTAATTTTTTTGGATAAGAAATGGATTTACTATGAATTATTGAAAATCAATGATCAGAAAATCCCCGAAATGAACACCTCAGAGGAAATCTTCAAATTGAATGACCAAATGAAATCCAAATCTTGCAATTTATATGTCAATAGAAAGCTAAGAACCAGAGGAATCCAACAAGACCAAAATTATCAAATTCTGATTTTCCAATTAAAAGTAATTGACCCCGAAAGTCAACGTTTGACTTCTGATGAAAGATGAACAGTCCGTGGTCAAACGTTAAATTGAAGGGGCAAATGAACTCAGAATTTGATGAAATTGCTATCCACGGAAAGCTGATGAAAAGAGGAATCCAATGAAACCAAAATCAAGTGATTTGGAATTATAATCAAAGAGATATCCTATTTTTCAAAAATCAGCGACTTTTTCGGACTGAAATTTGGGGAAAATGAAGAACACTATGAACTAATTTGCAAAAATTAAACTTCTAAATCTAATAAAAAAACTCAAATTACCTCTTGATAATCGATCGAATCTCACTACTAACCCGATTGCCACGAGAATTGAGCTCCAATTTGCGCGAGTGGAGTGAATTTGCTCGGATCCTTTCTCACGGACTTTCGGAATTCAAGGGGAAAATTCGATGAAATCAAGGAGGAATTCGCGATCAATCCCGCTCCAATCCCTTCGGAATCGAGTCTAAACGCGGGGGAATCACGATGAACTTAAGATCTTCCTCGAAATTCGCTTAATTCCTTCACGAATCGATCAAAAGTTGAAGAACAAAGAAGGAGTACATGAGTTTTTAAAGAGAAATTGGCCCGAAGATCGTGGCCAATTGAAGCGTTCATGGAGGTTGATTCATGGATTCGTGGGAGCGGTTCTTTGGGGCGATGTCGTGGCTTCACTCCCAGGGTGCATCGGCTTCAATTTCGCGGTCAAATCGCCATTGTTTTTAGCCACGATCATGCCACGATTTTTTTCGCCATGATCGCGGCTAAGTGGGAGGCGCGATCGGGCTCGATCTTGCTTCTCGCGCGTCGTCGATCGTTTGCCGATCGACGGGAAACGATTCCGCTCCATCCTGGTGCCATCTTCGCCTCGATCGCGGCTCGATCGCGCCGCGATCACGGCTCGATCGCGACGCGATCGTGTTCTTCCTCCATCGCCCGGCACCGTCAGATGGTTTGATGCGGGTATCCCGCCAGCCGTCCGATCGCGATTGCATTTCGACGAAGATCAGCCGTCCGATCCTTCCCACGCCTTCTATTGATGCCGATCGGGAGCTTCTCAGGATGCCACGTGGCGCGAGGTAAGTCGTCCGATCATTTCACTTAAGCTTCATTTTTAAGCACGTGTCTTATTTGAGGATCGCGTGGACTCCGGTCCACGCGATCCACGCTCTGCGATCAGTGTCGACTGGATCCGACGCCCGCCGTGCTGCCACGTCACCTGCAAGGTAAGAACCGTGTGGGAACATAGTCCCACACGGAAGAAATAGGAGAAATGGGCGCGCTTAAATAGTGGAGCGCATTAGTATAATCAGCAGTCCATTGAATAGGCTTCTATATACTATATGCTCTCTATGCCTACGTGTCAGCCACGCGTCACACGCGGGCCACACGCGTCCTGCCACGTCGTAACGGCGCGGTGGACCCGCGCGCCACGTGGCTCGGTCGCCACGTCAGCCCCGCCTGGGCCCGCTCGCCACGTCAGCTTCGAGGTAAGTATCCCTTTTTCGCGTTTTTAAATAAAAAATACTAAAGAAAATTAATTAAAAATCAATTAAAAATCGGAAAAATTCGTATAAAACTTTAGAAATTCATAATTTAAAAATATACAACTCCTTTTTTTAATTGAAATTTTTCTCCATTGGATCATAAATTCTTTCCTTTTTTTAATATCATGTCATTTAAAAATATGTTTTTCAAGAAAGAAATAAGGATGAATTAAAATTTCATTAAATAAGTTCTAATTAAACCTTATAAATCATAAATTCATCCTAAAATCATCCTTCCAAACATTTACTAAAGTCAAAACTCATTTAATCACTGAGATTAACTCCTGTTAATCTAAACAAAAGATTAATCATCTCTTAAGCATGAAATTATCTCTAATTTATGCATAAATATCAACTTTAGTGAAATGTCATGCCAATGGAGAAAATTCCTAAAAAGTATGATAACATGCATCATATTCACATGAAATAAGCCTGAATATGAGTTAATTAGGATAAGAATTCAGGTTATAAATGCATGTTATCACACCCCCCAACTTAAATTATTGCTAGTCCCTTAGCAATGGAAAGAGAAAAAGTGTGAAATAGGACTAACAAATTTAGAAAGCCATGGGTTGAGCATTGATAGAATCTGAAATGAATGTTCTACCTTAACTGATGCCAAGAAGAAAGTGATGTACTAGAAACTCAAGATCAAGGCATTCCTCCAGCAAGCACTTTAATCCACCAAATAAACTAAGAATGCTCTTGCTCTACATATTAATAGAATATACATAATTAAAAGAAATTCATCATACCAAACCAATCGTCGACTCCTCCTTGCACTATGGACATGAATGATAAGGGCACAAGAAGTAGAAACAAGCATCATCCTTATATACATAGTGGCTATAAATAGAATCGGCTAAAACACATGGGAGGTAGCTTACCATTCTAATTCTACATTTTTAATTTAATTTCATACTAATTCTACTGTATTCATCCTAATTCTACTTGCTGCAAGCCTTTTTCAAGAAGGAGATTAGAGAATTCAGAATTTGAAATTTTCAAGGCTTTTTATGCAACTTTATTGAAAAACAACATACTTCATTTCATGGTGCTCATCCTACCCATGTGCCGTCCTTAGTAGACATGCAGCTTATTCCCCCGAAGAGGTTTTGGTATCTCTATGGATCAGGGAGCTTCACTATGTCAATAATATTAATGCCAACAAAGGATGATACAAGCTACGACTTGCTATGGAAAGCGGAAGGATGTGCGTGCAAGGAGTCATCAACTCAAAGTTTAGAAAGAAGAATGAGTGGGTGAGAAGTATAGAAAGTTTTGAAAAATCATACTATGAGCTTGAGTACACCCTTAGTTTGGATTTTTATGGCTCCCCAAAGGAATACCTAGATCCCTAATTCCATTGACTCTACCATCTCCTCAACATGCACTTAAGGTTGCTCTTCCCACAACTTTCTAAACAAATGGAGGTATAAAGGGACTCTATGCTTTTCTATTTCATGTGATTTTGAAAAAGATCATGCTGCTGTTCACATGTTTAAAAAAATCAGATCATGCATAGAATACTAAATGAAGAAATGCAAAAAAATTTTTGAAAAAAATTCTAAGTTTTCTAGAAAAACTCCCCCATGCTCATTCCTTTTATTGTCCTCAATAAAACTCAACATGCTCATGGAAAAAAAGTGATGACAATCAGCATACATGGCATGCACATCAGTAAAAAGGAATACACTCATAAGAGGGAAAAAGAAAAAAACTTAGCGGGAATTTGCATCGGTTGCATTCTTTTTCTTCATTTTTTTGGAGTTGCTTTGAGGCCAAATTTCTTCGTTTTATGCTCCTTTCTCTTTTGTACCTAAAAAAACTTATAAAGAAACACAGAAAACATCAAAGCAAACAGCAAGACTAAAAAAATAAAAAAACAAATGCTAAAAAGTAGAAAAATAAATGCAAAAAAATAAGATAAAGATGGGTTGCCTCCCAACAAGCGCTAAGTTTAACGTCTTTAGCTAGACGTAACTCACTCCCACGACTAACTAGTGGCTGAGATCTCAAGAAATTGCAGCTCTTCCCTATGAGGAGGGGGAGGTCCTTCTTCACCAATGTATGGCTTCAACCTATGTCCATTCACCTTGAAGGAATTTTGGGTCTTGGGATCCAAGATCAAGACCGATCCATTGTCATACACTTCAAGGATCTCATATGGACCATCCCACCTTGAGCGCAATTTCCCTGGAAAGAGTTTAAGACGAGAATTATAAAGCCATACCTTGTCATGAGGTTGAAAAAGATCTCCTATTAATGTGCTTGTCATGATAGGCTTTATTTTTTTGGCTTTATAAATCTCCAGCGTTTTTGATATGCCTCATTCCGGAGTTCTTGGAGCTCTTGAATTTGGAGAAGTCTTTCTTTTTCCGGCTTGATCAAGAGATAGATTGAGCTTTTTTTAATAGCCCAATATGCTCTATGCTCTAACTCGACGGGGGAGGTGGCAAGGCTTGCCATAAATGAGCCTAAAAGGGAGACATCCCAATGGGTGTCTTGAATGCGGTGCGGTAGGCCCATAAAGCATCGGGTAGCTTCGCTGCCCAATCTCTTCCATCCGTGCGAATGATCTTCTTCAAGATGTTCTTGACTTCTCTATTGCTCACTTCTACTTGGCCATTTGCTTGGGGGTGATACGGGGGTCGTGACGCGATGGTGAACTCCATATTTCTTGAGTAAATTCCTGAAATGGGAATTAGTAAAGTGAGATCCACCATCACTAATAATAGCTCTAGGACAACCAAATCGAGAAAAAATATTGTTAACAATGAACTTATTAACCACTCGATGATCGTTTGTCCTCGTCGGTATCGCCTCGACCCATTTGGACACATAGTCCACCGCTACAAGAATATACTCCTTGCCCTCAGACGGTGGAAATGGTCCCATAAAATCAATTCCCCCAAAGATCAAAAAAATTTCTACCTCAAGGATGGTTTGCAAGGGCATTTCATCTCTCTTGGAGATGTTCAATGCGGATTGGCACTTTAAACATTCCTTGCAATACTTGATCGCGTCCTTGAAGAGAGTTGGCCAATAGAAGCCACTTTGTAGCACCTTCGCTCCCGTCCTCCTCGACGCAAAATGTCCTCCACATAGAGATGAATGACACATCGCTAGAATATGCTCTTGTTCCTCCTCCGGAACGCATCGCCGAATAATCGATCAGCCCCTACATGGAACAATTGGGGTTCTTCCCAAAAAAATAATGTTTCACATCATATGCAAATTTCTTCTTTTTGGTGCGTGTTCCAATAATCGGGGGACAGATTTAGTGACTAAGTAATTAACAATATGCGCAAACCAAGGTACCTTAGTCACCACGGCGAGGAGCTGCTCATCGGGAAATGTATCACAAATCTCACCTGAAGATGGAATGTGGAGTCGAGAAAGATGATCAGCCACCGAGTTCTCACTCCCCTTCTTGTCCTTGATCTCCAAATCAAATTCTTGAAGGAGGAGAACCCATCTAATCAGTCGCGGTTTGGCCTCTTTCTTGGACAGCAAGTACTTCAATGCGGCGTGGTCCGTGTAGACGATGATCTTGCTGCCCAAGATGTAAGGCCGAAACTTCTCCAAAGCAAAGACAACCGCCAACAACTCCTTCTCCGTCGTAGTGTAGTTAAGTTGAGCGTCGGCTAGTGTCTTGCTCGCGTAACAAATGGCGGTCGGTTTCTTGTCGATGCGCTGCCCCAAAACCGCGCCCACTGCAAAATCAGAAGCATCACACATAATCTCAAAAGGTAAGTCCCAATTAGGACTTTGTAAAATAGGCGCTTCCACTAAAGCTTGCTTCAGCTGCATAAAGGCGTGCTTCCCTTCTTCCTCAATGATAAAATCCTTTTCCTTGCAAAGAAGAGAAGTCAGTGGTTTTGAAACCTTAGCAAAATCCTGAATAAATCGACGATAAAAACCGACATGCCCTAGGAAACTTCTAAGTTCCCTAATCGACTTGGGGAGTGCAAGGTCTTGGATTACCTCAACCTTGGCCTTGTCCACTTCCAATCCTTTGCTTGAAACTAGATGTCCAAGCACTATACCTTCTCGCACCATGAAGTGGGACTTCTCCCAACTAAGAACTAGGCGTTTCTTAACGCAAACGTCGAGGATTTGCGTCAAGTGCTCCAAGCACGCATCAAAACTCGGGCCGAAAAACTGAAAAAGTCGTCCATGAAGACCTCCATGCTCTCTCCTATAAAAATCGGAGAAGATGGCCATCATGCACCTCTGAAATGTGGCGGGGCGTTACATAGTCCAAAAGGCATGCGCTGAAATGCATATGTGCCAAATGGACATGTAAACGTCGTCTTCTCTTGATCGTCGGGGTGGATAGCTAGCTGATTATACCCCGAATAGCCGTCTAGGAAGCAATAAAATCCTTGACCTGCAAGCTTGTCAAGAATTTGGTCAATAAATGGCAAAGGGAAATGGTCCTTCTTTGTCGCCGCGTTAAGCTTCCGATAGTCGATGCAAACTCTCCACTTTGTCGGAAGACGCGTCTGAAGTTCCTCGCCCTTGTCATTTGTCGTCACGGTGATCCCCGCCTTCTTGGGGACAACATGCACGGGACTCGACCCATGGACTGTCGGAGATGGGATATATGATACACTGCATTAAGCCATTTAAGAATCTCATCCTTAACAGCATCCCATACCTTAGGGTTGAGCCGTCTTTGTGCCTCTCTAGAGGGGACGAGAGTCCTCCTCTAGGAAAATACGATGCATGCACAAAGAGGGATCAATTCCCTTAAGATCCGACAAGTTCCATCCGATTGCTTCCTTCCTCGCTCGCAAGACCGCCAATAGTCTCTCCTCCTGGTCGTGATCTAGCTGCGAAGATATAATAACGGGGTTAGCACTATGATGATCAAGAAAAAGCGTACTTCAGTGTCGAAGGTAGCGGTTTTTAGCTCGGGTGCCGTCTCGCCGGGAGGAAATGGATCATCCTCGGGCTCCTCGAAGCTCCTATCCTCAATAGCTGCCATCGTCTCCTCGATACAACTCGAAATCTCCGGATCCTCGTAGATATCGGCGGCGCCTACCTCATCGGTCTCGTGTGAAGGATGTCGCATCAACTTGTTGATGCTCACCTTCATCGTGCTATCTCCAACCTGAAAAATAACTTCCCCCTTGCCCCAATCCGTAATCGCTTTCGCGGTAGCTAAAAATGGTCTCCCTAGTATGATGGGAGGCGGTGAGGTCCTTCGAGGATTTCATATCCACGATAATAAAGTCTACCGGAAAGTAGCAGTTTTCTACCTTAACTATCACATCCTCTACTACTCCGTGAGGTCGTCTCACGGATCCATCCGCTAAGCTCAACTCGATGAATAATGGCTGCAACTCGCCAAGTGGACAAGCGTCATACACTCCCTTCGGGGAGTATATTAACACTAGCCCCCGTGTCGAGGAGAGATCGAGTAAACGTCCTACCCCCTATCTCACAACTAATCATAGGAGCTCCCGGATCACGTCGCTTACGAGGAAGCGTACTCAGCATGATGGAACTAATAGTCTCACTCATATGGATACGTTTCGGCTTCCTCACCGGGGGTGCAAAAGTCCTTTCGAGGGAACTTTGCGTAGGGTGGAATATGCTGGATGGCGTCTACTAATGGGATGGTGATAGTAACCTGCCTAAAAGCCTCTAATAAGGTGTCATCGCTATCACTAGTAGGGACTCTAGGCCGGCTCAAAAGCTGAGGATATGGCACCGGAGGTTTGTAAACCTCGGGATTGGGCTCTGCCCTACTCTCCTCATCGGGTGCATCCTCATCCTCGGAGTCATCCTCCGGGATAATCGTGGGAGATGGACGGTCGTCCTTCTCCTCAAGCGGGTCCTTGCGGCGCTTGTGGTCCGTATGAGGATCCACTAAGACCTTGCCGCTACGTAGGCCCGATATGGCATGTGCCTCCTCCGATGCACCATCAATGCGAACTTCGTTCACATTGTGGGGGCGACTCGACGATGCTTGCCCTACATTCCTAGGGTTTGCTAGAGGCTGGGAAGGTAGCTGCTCAAATTCTACTCGCTTACCCTTCCTATGCTCGGTAGAAGCTGTGGAGCATGGGGTTTTTATCCCCTCAACTCTATCAAGTCGGGTCACTAACCTCATTCAGTTTACTCATCATTTGTGCTAATGCACTCATGATGGGGTCAACTGAAGGTGCTGGAGGTGATGCTGCATGTGGCGGCGTAGCCGCTCGGGGAATCACGGGGGCGAAAAGGTGTCGGCCTCGGGTTCCCCCATATGCTGCGGCGCGGATCCATAGGGCTGATGATATGAAGTGGGCTGCCCGCTCATTGCTGCGCATAAGTAGGGTTATGATAACTAGAATAACCCTGATTGGAGTAGGGACGACCTACCCGCACGGCTCAAACCTCGGATATGTAGTATGGTTTGGCCGAAATGGAAACTGTCGCTGGATTGCCATCACGGGGCAATCTAACTCTACATGCTCAAAGCTAGAGCAATGTGAACACGGTGAGACATCAACATGTGAAACTGGCGCGAGGCCATCAGAACCCGGTCGGACCTTAAGCGAGTCCATGATCAAGTTCTGGGCTTCCGTCAGTTTCTCAATCTTATCTAAAAGCATACCTGTCTCTGCTCGCCTTTGCGTCTAACATCCCTCCCTTCGCGGGAGCGCTCCAGTCCTCCGAAGGATTTAGCCTCATGATGATGGCTATTCTCCGCCACCAACTCGATCAACTCGAGGGCTTCATCCTCGTACTTGCTCATGAACGTGCCTCCACTAGCGGCATCGAGCAAATACTGTCGAGTGCACCTAAACCATCATAAAAAATCTGAGTAATCTCATGTTTAGGTATACCATGATGCGGACACTGTCTCAAAAGATCTCTAAGTCTCTCCCAAGCCTCATAGAAAACCTCACCCGGCCCTTGTGAGAACTCGCGTATGGCGCGTCTCACGGCACTAGTCTTACCTACCGAGTAGTACTTACGCAAAAATGCGTCTTCCATCTCTCTCCATGAATCAAACTCGCGGCCCAAGCTAAAGAACCACTCCTTCGCCCTTTCCTTAAGCGTGAAAGGGAAGAAGCGCATCTTGGCCGTCTCGGAGGGGACATTGTGGAACTGGTTGAATTCGCACACCTGGCTGAACTCGTCCACATGTCGATACGGATCCTCCGATGGTAGTCCATGAAAAGTGGGCAAAAGGCCAAGAATATGTGAGTCAATTTTAAAATTCGCACCTCGTCGTAGGGGCGCATTGACTCGCGTAGTCTGCCTTTGGACGACCGGTCTTGCGTAATCGCTAAGACGTCGTCTCACTATCTCGGCAGGAAGAGGGGCGTCAATCGGCTCTCCTCGCCCTGGTGTGGCGATCGCTGGAAGAGAATCACTAGAGGCCTCCGATGGAGCTCTAGATGAGGCAAATAGATCATCATACAAGGGATTATTCCTTGTATGCCTCGTGGGTCGCTGACCCTGTCGTCCTCCTCGGTTCCTATGATTCCTATGCATATCTAAAGCCAAAAGATCACAAAAAACAGCAAGTATATATATATAAGAATGTCAGAAAAGAGTGAGACGAAAAGAGTGATGTCTAAATGAAAAATGTTGCACTTACTCCACCTAAAAGATCGAACAAGTTAGACACTATCAAAAGCACACCAATAGAGATAAAAATAATAATAGGTCACTGCTAACAGAGGAAAAAAATCTCAGATGTATCAATATCGATGTATCAAGTGGGTGAAAAAAAACTAAATAGACTACCAAATTTGCCCCAAAATGTCAAATAATGGCCAAATTTAGATAATCTTACCTCGCTATACCTTTTTCACCACTGATGAGGGTCTGATAAATTCTCTGCAGGTCAGTAAACAACAGAAGACAGAAACCTAAATATGATCAAGAAATCAAATCAATCAAATCAAAAACGCATGCTCCCCGGCAGCGGCGCCATTTTGACGTGTCGTTTTTGTGCGTCGTTAAAACACAAATACGATGGTCAAACAAAATTTATAAAACCGAACTCACAAAGACAAGATAAAATAATCAAGTACTGGGTAAGTATCGGGTCGATCCACAGAGAGCAGGGTTGACTTTAATCGCAGAGTTGACTTGGTCAAACTTAGGTTTAAAAGGAGATTTAAATAAGAGAAAATAATATTTAAGATAGGGAAATGATATAAATAAGCTAAATAAGACTTTTTAAGATTTGAAATCTCGGATTTGACAGAGAAAAGTCAAAAGTCAAAGTCAAAGCGTTGACTTTGACCAGCAGTAGGTGTTCTGCAAAATCAGAGAATCAAACAGAGTCAGAAGATTACGAAAATTATATATTTGGAAACTAGAGAGAAAATAAAATTTATTGATATAAGTTTTGTAATTTTTGGATAAGAAATGGATTTACTATGAATTATTGAAAATCAATGATCAGAAAATCCCCGAAATGAACACCTCAGAGGAAATCTTCAAATTGAATGACCAAATGAAATCCAAATCTTGCAATTTATATGTCAATAGAAAGCTAAGAACCAGAGGAATCCAACAAGACCAAAATTATCAAATTCTGATTTTCCAATTAAAAGTAATTGACCCCGAAAGTCAACGTTTGACTTCTGATGAAAGATGAACAGTCCGTGGTCAAACGTTAAATTGAAGGGGCAAATGAACTCAGAATTTGATGAAATTGCTATCCACGGAAAGCTGATGAAAAGAGGAATCCAATGAAACCAAAATCAAGTGATTTGGAATTATAATCAAAGAGATATCCTATTTTCAAAATCAGCGACTTTTCGGACTGAAATTTGGGGAAAATGAAGAACACTATGAACTAATTTGCAAAATTAAACTTCTAAATCTAATAAAAACTCAAATTACCTCTTGATAATCGATCGAATCTCACTACTAACCCGATTGCCACGAGAATTGAGCTCCAATTTGCGCGAATTGGAGTGAATTTGCTCGGATCCTTTCTCACGGACTTTCGGAATTCAAGGGAAAAATTCGATGAAATCAAGGAGGAATTCGCGATCAATCCCGCTCCAATCCCTTCGGAATCGAGTCTAAACGCGGGGGAATCACGATGAACTTAAGATCTTCCTCGAAATTCGCTTAATTCCTTCACGAATCGATCAAAAGTTGAAGAACAAAGAAGGAGTACATGAGTTTTTAAAGAGAAATTGGCCCGAAGATCGTGGCCAATTGAAGCGTTCATGGAGGTTGATTCATGGATTCGTGGGAGCGGTTCTTTGGGGCGATGTCGTGGCTTCACTCCCAGGGTGCATCGGCTTCAATTTCGCGGTCAAATCGCCATTGTTTTAGCCACGATCATGCCACGATTTTTCGCCATGATCGCGGCTAAATTGGGGCGCGATCGGGCTCGATCTTGCTTCTCGCGCGTCGTCGATCGTTTGCCGATCGACGGGAAACGATTCCGCTCCATCCTGGTGCCATCTTCGCCTCGATCGCGGCTCGATCGCGCCGCGATCACAGCTCGATCGCGACGCGATCGTGTTCTTCCTCCATCGCCCAGCACCGTCCGATGGTTTGATGCAGGTATCCCGCCAGCCGTCCGATCGCGATTGCATTTCGACGAAGATCAGCCGTCCGATCCTTCCCACGCCTTCTATTGATGCCGATCGGGAGCTTCTCGGGGATGCCACGTGGCGCGAGGTAAGTCGTCCGATCATTTCACTTAAGCTTCATTTTTTTAAGCACGTGTCTTATTTGAGGATCGCGTGGACTCCGGTCCACGCGATCCACGCTCTGCGATCAGTGTCGACTGGATCCGACGCCCGCCGTGCTGCCACGTCACCTGCAAGGTAAGAACCGTGTGGGAACATAGTCCCACACGGAAGAAATAGGAGAAATGGGCGCGCTTAAATAGTGGAGCGCATTAGTATAATCAGCAGTCCATTGAATAGGCTTCTATATACTATATGCTCTCTATGCCTACGTGTCAGCCACGCGTCACACGCGGGCCACACGCGTCCTGCCACGTCGTAACGGCGCGGTGGACCCGCGCGCCACGTGGCTCGGTCGCCACGTCAGCCCCGCCTGGGCCCGCTCGCCACGTCAGCTTCGAGGTAAGTATCCCTTTTTCGCGTTTTTAAATAAAAAATACTAAAGAAAATTAATTAAAAATCAATTAAAAATCGGAAAAATTCGTATAAAAACTTTAGAAATTCATAATTTAAAAATATACAACTCCTTTTTTTAATTGAAATTTTCTCCATTGGATCATAAATTCTTTCCTTTTTTTAATATCATGTCATTTTAAAAATATGTTTTCAAAGAAAGAAATAAGGATGAATTAAAAATTTCATTAAATAAGTTCTAATTAAACCTTATAAATCATAAATTCATCCTAAAATCATCCTTCCAAACATTTACTAAAGTCAAAACTCATTTAATCACTGAGATTAACTCCTGTTAATCTAAACAAAAGATTAATCATCTCTTAAGCATGAAATTATCTCTAATTTATGCATAAATATCAACTTTAGTGAAATGTCATGCCAATGGAGAAAATTCCTAAAAAGTATGATAACATGCATCATATTCACATGAAATAAGCCTGAATATGAGTTAATTAGGATAAGAATTCAGGTTATAAATGCATGTTATCACCGGTCAACCCTAACCTACGGATAAGTGAGTCCTACACCCTAAATACGATCTCTAGCCTAAACCTACGTGCAAGCAGGCGTGCTGGTCAGCGAAGTCGACTCCGGGTAACCCGGGGAAACTCGCGATGATGGCTAAGGTGAGATCCTCTCGATCCACGTCCGGAGGCGTGGAAGTCGCTCGTCGTGGAATAGCTAGGAGGCTGCAGCCCACGCTCTGTACCGGACCTGACATGCGCGTCAGAAGTCTCAAACCTATACTCGTACTACACTATCTACGTCGTCCGACGACGGTGGGAAACAGTAAAGGAAATGCTTCGAAAAGTAATTGAACTTTAAAATGAGGGGTTGAAGCTAACCTGTGGGGCGCGTGCCCAGTGGGTCGTGGCGTGGGAGATCGTCTTGCGCCGCGCAAGCGTACGACAGATATAGGCCGGATCAGCAACGCTTGGAGGATGAGAGGTGGTCTCGGGGTGGAGCACGATGGCCGTGCTCCCGAGTTCGTGGGGAATCAGGATGGTCCGGGGCGCGGGAAGCCGGTGGGGCGCGCGGGGCACACAGTCAGCAAGTGGGCGCGAGATCACGACGCCGGGTTGACGGATCTGCGGCCAGGTGGCGAAGAGGATAGGCGCAGGTGTGGTCCCGATTGGGTTGTCCGCGGTCCTGGGGTTGACCGCGGGTGCGACTGAGGCAGGGGAGCGAGGGCGCAGCTAGAACAGGACGCGGGTGCACCCGGGAGAGGACGAGGATGCGGTCTGGAGATCAGGTCGCTGTCATGACCTGAATTTAGGCCACGGAGCGAGCCGAGGAAGGGGGGTGCGGGTTGCGGCACCCGCCCTGAGAAGAGCAGGTCGCGGCGGCACAAATTCCCGCGCGGGATGGCGCAAAGGCAAGTCCTGGAGGTGGCGCAGGTGCACGGTTGGAGGCGACGCCGGCTGGCGGGGTGATCTCTGCCAGCGAACCCGGGCTGGGTCTTTTGCGCGATGGTCTAGGACGGCAAGCCGCGGTTGTGAGGATGGAGGGAGGAATGCTAGGTGAATTCTCGTGCAAGGTGCAAGGATTTGGTAGGGTGAATTCGGCAGGGGTTCGTCAGGACTCTGGTAGGAAATCACCTAGTAGTAGTCGGCAGGCGGTGGAGAGTAGGAAGTGCGGCCGAATTAATTTTCAGAAGTGACAATCGAGGGCAGGCGAACTGATGAGCGGTAAATTCAGAAATAGGGGCGTTCGGATGAATTCGTCAAAACGAGAAGTGGAGGATGCGGGGAGGAGAAAGTGAGGGAGAGGGAGAATTTCGGCGAGGGGTAGGCGTGGAAACAGATAATCAACAGGAGGGGAAAAGGTAGCGATCGGCAGGGGCGGCTGGGATGAAGTCGGCTTTTCACAAAGCAGAATTCGGGCTTCAGCAGGGGAAGCGTTGAATTCGGAAAGGGCGACGGACGACGGAGGGGTAGGTCGGGAAGACGAACAGAATTTGGGGATGTTGGGGGAGGGGCGTTGACGTTTCGGGCTGTCGCGACGTCGCATGCAGTGCGGGAAGGGAAATTGGGCGTCGGGGGATGGAAGACGAGTCGGGAGGAGAAAGAGGATGGGCGACGGGTGCTTGAAGATGAATTTTGGCAGGGGTGTAGATGCTCAACGAGAACTTCGGCAGGTTACAGAAGTGGATGCGGTGGTTACGGAAGGGGATTCGACGCGATGGTGGGGTCGTGGAGGGGGTGATTGTTGATAGGTGGTCAGAAATTCAGGTGGTGGAGAAGCAGCTGGCAAGGGTATCGCGGGGAAGAGGTGAGATGGGGGGGGGGAGGGAAGTTTCGGAAGTCGTGCGATGGCGAGGCGTGGAGGAAGGAATTCGAGGGGGGAGATCAGCGGAGGGAATTCGGGAAGGAGTGGGCGGCGGCGGTAGCAGGGGTTGGAGAAGGCGGTCGAGGCGTGGGAGGGGGAGGAAGTTTGGCAGAAGGGGACTCCGACGGCATCGAAATTGGGGAAGGGGGGATTGGCAATGGGTTTGGAGAGGAGGCGTGATGGCGTTGGTGAGGGAGATGGAAAATCGTGGAATTCGAGGGGGGGTGGTTCTCAACTGTGGAATGAGGGAAGAGGATGATCAGAATGGGGAAAATCGGGAGGTTCGTGGAGGGGCTGTGTGGCAGGGGAGGAAGATGATCGGTGGGTGGAGGAGCTGGAGAAGAAGATGGAGATGGAGGTGGAGGAGATGGAGATGATGGCGGTGCAGCGGTCCGGAGGCGGCGGTGGCGGCGGCGGCGGCTTGAGGACGGCGGTGTCGCGATGACAGTGGAGCAGAACCCGTGGCCGGGGCAAGGAGTGGTGGCGGTCGTCGCGGCGGCGGCGGCGGCACGGATGCGTGCGGCGGCGGCGACTGCGGTTGGACTCCTTCCCCGGCCTTCCTTGAGCAGCCACTTGAGAGGGACATCACTCCTTTCTTTCTTCAAATGACGGCTAGGGTTTGTGGGGGGGTCCCTTCCCCTCTTATAGAGCCCATAATGGGCCGAGAGGGGCAAGGGCCCACTTGAGGCCCACAACCCACACCTAACATGCTCATAGAAAGAAATAAGGTTCACAAAGAAGGATGGGCTTCACGAATGGGATCCCAAGAAGGGAAGAACCCACCCAGAAGCCTAAAAAGGGAGAGAAGAAATAAACGAGGACCCGCTTAAAGACGTGCGGGTCAAAAGTTCATAATAAAGAAATAAAGATAAGCGGATAGATCCGCGCGCGAAAAGGGCTCCTCCGGGCGCCATGGTATCGTATCTTGGTGGCGACGGGGGTCATACGCCACCAAAGGCACCATGGCTGCCTTAGAGCTCATGTTTTTCGTTTCTTGGATGGGGGCAGTGGAGGTGAGGAAAAACCTCCAGCTCATCTGGACCATTGACCTTTGCGGCGGCGAGGATGGTTAAAGAGGGAGAGAGTGCGAGATCGGGGTGCTGGCTGCAGTTAAAACCGGCAAGTGGGTGGCGTAGTGGCTCCACCGCAGGTTTGCAGGGCGCTGGTGGTGGCGCGGCAAGGAGATGGCATGGAGGTATGCTTTTGAAGGCTCTCAAGTAATCTGCGCGTTTGAAACTCGATACAAAATGGCCAAACCCAAAAAAGATCCAAATCCGTCCCTCTGTCTCTCAAAGGCCATCGCATTCTAGATTTTGGAAAAGGGAAACGGGGCTAACTCAGGTTTCCTGCCATTTTAAAGCCCCTGCAGCCTGGTGGCATCTGTCGAACAGAAGAGATCAGGAATAGAAGTAAGACAGTAGACTCTTGGGGAACATTGGTGGCGTACGACCCCCGTCGCCACCAAGGCATGACACTACGGCGCCAGAGGAGCCGACACCCGCGCGCGTCCAACCCCCTCGACAGGCGAAGACGAAGGATGCCGAGTTTCACTACACCAAGTGAGGACCTCATCTCGCCACGATACATTTCACAGGGCTCGCGCGCGCGTGGAGTTATCTTTCCAGTATTTTCTTCATTATGAACTTTATTAGCCCGCACGCGTTTAAGCGGGCCTTTGCATATCTTCTTCTCCCCTTTTAGGCTTTCGGGTGGGTTCTTCCCTTTTTCGGGATCCCATTCGTTAAGCCCTTCTCTTTGTGGACCTTTTATTTTTCTATGATTATGTTAGGTGTGGGTTGTGGGCCTCAAGTGGGCCCTTTCCTCTCTCGGCCCACTATGGGCTCTATAAGAGGGGAAGGGACCCCCCCACAAACCCTAGTAGTCATTTGAAGAAAGAAAGGATCATCATCCCTCTCAAGTGGCTGCTCAAGGAAGAACAAAGAAGGAGACCAACCGCCACCACCGCCGCTGCACCACCACGTGCCGCCGCCGTGCTCGCCGCCGAGACCGCCGCCTCCCCTTGCCTTGTTCTCTGGATATCAACGTGCAGCCCTCCTGCCGCCGCCGCCGCCGCAGGCTGCCGCCGCCGCCGCCGGACCGCAGCACCACCATCCCCTCCGCTCTACCCCCTCCACGAACCCCTCCGCACATCTACCCCTCCTCCCTCTCAATAGCCTCCTTCAAACCTCCCCCACCTACCTCTCGAACGATCTATCCTTCAGCCCGCCATACCATCCCATCACACCGATCGCCCCTCCTCCATCGCGATTCCCGTGCACACTACCCTCACCCATCTCTCCTTCCCGCTGCCGCCCACCTGCCACATTTCGTCCCCTTTCCCCGTGGATACGTCATCTCCCTCTCCACCCTTCCTGCATTTTTCGTCCCGTATAACCCGTCCAACACCCATTCCCCGTCCCTCTCCCTAATTCCCACTGCCCCTCAACTCCCTTCCCGTGCTCAATCCATCCGGCCCGACCGCCCCGGCGCCCTGCACCTCGGACGGTCGACCCCTTCTTCGCCACCCCAACTCACTTCCACATCCTCGCCAAACCTCTCCGGAAATTCCAATCCCGGAATCCCGTCCACCCCCCCATCACCGATCCGGCTTCCCAGGGTCCATCAACCCCCTCACGTTTCCGACGTCGCCCTGTCGACTCACCGAAACCGCCCACGTCCGTCGTACGGGATTCCCACTCAGTGCGAACCCCTCCGTACGAAATTCCACAATTGCCCCGGAGTCACCCCTCCTGAATTCGTTTCCCCCACTGCTCACCCCGTCTCCTTCACCGCCCGCCACTCTCCTGTCCGATTCCCCCATCTGCGGCAACCCTCCCCTCTGTGACGCACATTCTCTCTCTCTCTCTCCTTCCCCCCCCCCCCCATAATTTTCTCGACTACTTGACCTTGTGTGCTCTCGCGTCTCCCATCACCTCCAACTTCCGACGGAAGCAACCGAGTTCTCCATTCCGTCAGGAGGGCGAGACTCACCCTGCCCCGCGTACCCGACGCTCTCTGCAGCAACTATAATCCACCCGCCCGTGACAGCCGCCGAACGGAGCCTGCCAACGTCATGCTGTGGGTGATGTGACACTCCTCCACGTGTCCACCTGCCCGCCCTGCTGCCAGTGCCTCATCGCACCACTGAACGCCCTGACTTCCGGCCAGCTTCTCGCACCCACGATCGAGCCTGCGGCGTTGGTTCACGCGTGACCCACCTGACCGTTCAGCACCACCGTCGATCCTGACAACCCAAAAACATCAACTCGGAGTACTTTGCTGACCGTTCGTGTCGCGTACAAAAGATCTCCATCATCTCGATCGACCGGGTTCGCGCCCCGCAGGTTAGGCACACATCCCCCCCTCTTATTTTACGTCGACGTCTATATTTCCTTCAGTATTTCCCGCACCGACTCCACCGCCATCGGGGTTTAGAGAGGTCGGGAGATTAGACGAATTGATAGGGTTCCAACCGTGGTCCAACCCATCGGGTTGACTGTCGAGCTCCCCTCGACGACCCACGGCCCAACGCCCGCGAGGACGTGGATCGGAAGGATTCCCAGACGGACTCTACTCGGCGCACCCCTGGACCTACGGCGGCGACATCCGAGACGGCACACTGCTTGATTGCATTATTAGTTTATCACATCATATTATATTTCCCCTTACTCACCCTTAGGACACGGTGTTAGACTGGTTTTGCACCCGATCCTGCATCAAACATGAAACAAAGAAAGGATGAATTCTCATTTGTATACTGCAAAATTATCAACCCAAAAGTAGAACGACCGAAGAACAAATGTATCTATCTTTCTACAAGGAAATTTGTTCCCTCAGAGTCAAGGACATTGTGAAAGCCCAACACATCCTATCTCAATCTTCTCTCTTTGTGTGTAACCCAACATATATTCTCCAACAAGCTTCCTAGGGTTTCATGGAGTCATCTTCCTTCAAGGATGGTGGAGACTTCCCTTTACCGCCCTGCATTATACTAGGCGCCGACCTCTCTCAAGCAGTGAAAACATTTTGCATCTCTCTAGACGTTGCCTCCACAATCCTAAGGCAAGGTTCTATTTGCACATGCTGCTCCTCTATCTTTGTTAGAGCCCTCATTCAGTGTACAAAGAGAAAATGGTCATTTTGCATCAAACACTTGTATTGGAGTTATCGTAAGCTAACCTACTTGGGCCATATATCATCTCTACATCTCCTCATCTTCCTTTGTGTCTATTTCTATTTCTCTTCTCCTGTCTCTGCTTAGAGTAAATACACTTGTATATTCCTCTCGTCACTTTACTTACAGTTAATAGACTTCTCTTCTTCTACCTCTACACTCTTTATATAAACATGTACTCCTCTTCCTTTTTATCGAGTAATGAAGAGTTTCCTCTTCTTCTTCCTCTTCACATGGTATCAGCGCCATGTATTTATTCCTTGGCCTAGCTGGTGGCGTACGGCCCCCGTCGCCACCAAGGCATGACACCATGGTGCCGGAGGAGCCGAAACCCGCGCGCGTTCAGCCCCCTCGACAGGCAAAGACGAAGGATGCCGACTTCCGCTACACTGCGTAAAGACCTCATCTCGCTACAACACGTCACACCCCGAGCTAGCGCGCGTGGACCTATTTGCCGTAATTTTGTTATTATAGACTTCCTTAGCCCGCACGTATTTAAGCGGGCCTTTGTTTATTTTCCTCTCCCCCTTTTAGGCTTCCGAATGGATCCTTCCCTTTTCAAGATCCTACTCGTGAAGCCATTCTTCTTTGTGAACCTTATTTTCTATGAGCATATTAGGCTTTTGGGTTGTGGGCAGCAAGTGGGCCCTTTCCCCTCTCGGCCCATCATGGGCTCTATAAGAGGGGAAGGGACCCCCCCCCCACAAACCCTAGCCGTCATTTGAAGAAAAAAGGAGTGAACTCCCTCTCAAGTGTTTGCTCAAGGAAGATCGAGGAAGGAGACCTACCGCCGTCTCCGCCGCCGCCGCCGCCGCACGCCTTCGTGCCGCCGCCGTGCCCGCCGACAAGGTCGCCACCTCCCCTTGCCGTGATCTCGTGATACAATGATCACCGCTGTTGTGCTGCAGCTGCGGCCGCCGATCTAGCGCCGCCGCCACCGCCATTGAGCCACCGCCTCCGTCGTTGCCTAGCAATGCTGCCTCTACCCTGTCGCAGATCCTCCTATGCACCACCCTCACGATCCCCCAAATCCCCTCCGATTGAGGTTCTCCTCTCCCCCTCCCAGCAATCCTTCCGTTTCTCCTCCGTTTATCTCCCTCCCGTTCCGCGCCATCTTCCCCATCCTCCCACTTCCTACCTGATAACGTGTCATTGATGCATTCATTTTCATCATTATAAATGGGTTTTAACACATAATTCTTAGTCATATAATGCATGTTATCATCTTTTTATGATATTTTTGCATTCATCATTGCATTCCACTCATATACTCAACTTGCGTCTAATTAGTGCTAATTTAGTATAAAAAAATAGATATGTCCTATCATGCACCATTATTTTCAACTACTTATACTATGAGACTAACCCCATTTGACTCTTTCAAAGTCAAGTGGTTGAATTCTCATATTTTCTATGAGTTATGCAAGTAGGAAAGCATGGATATGGATGACGATAAGAGGAAAGAGGAAACAACTCTCTATTGAATTTGAACACCAAGACAACCACATTTTTATGAAATGTGGTAAATGAGATTTGGATTTGTTAAAGGTATCATCATAAGATTTCTAGGTTAATCCAAAATTGATTTAGAGTGAATATTGGGCCAATCTCCTTATTTTTAAGGAGGTTGGACCAAGCTTAATTTTTATTAAATGAGACCTTAATTTTTTCTCATGATTTTAGATATTTTGGGATAAAAAGATAGAGGATTAAATTCTTGATCCAATGGAGAAAATTTCATAAAAAAAGAGTTGTATTTTGTGAGATATTCAATTTCTACGTTTAGGGATTTTTCTGGAATTTTTCTGGAATTTTTCTAAACTTTTAGGGACTTTTTCAAATTTTGAGTATATTTACGAAAATGCCACTCCGATTTTTAAAGTGAAAATTTACAAAAATGCCCCTCCAATTTTTAAAATGAAAAATTATAGAAATGCCCCTCCGATTTACAGGAATTTTTGAAGTCAGTAATTTACAGAAATGCCACTGCACTATCTCAATAAAAGACTATGATTTCTCTAAATTAAAATCATGATATCTCATGATCTAGATGGAGTTTTGAGCTGAAATTTTATATCTAGATTCATATTTTAACCCTCTATCCATATATACCCTTGTATCAAACAATAAAGCTTAAAAAAAATGATTTTAATAATTGGACTCTTTTACCCCTCTTTACACTCAAACCCTAAGAACTCACTATAAAAGCCTACATTTTCTCTCTCCTTGCATTTTTTTTGCTCTCTCTTAGCGTCAGGATACCAGAAGGAAAGGGAGAGGAGGTCAAGGCCCAAGGAGGAGCATTATTTGATGCTCAACCTTGTAGTGGAGAAGGGAGCAAGCAAAGATCGTGATCGGAGCGGATCGAGCATCACCCGGCCTAGGACGGGCACACCGACAGGGTTTGTGCGACGATCCGGATTGAGTTCTTGCTTGTGTTCATCATCTCCATAAACAGTAAAGTTGTATTTTCCTTTTATTTTTCTTTCTTATTTTCTTTTAATGTAGTGGCTTTGACATCATCGATACTTGCAACTCTCTCTCCCTATCGCTTCACATCGATTCGTCGGTCCATCGCTACCGCCAACCACTCTTCTCACCTTGTCATCATCTCATCCCCATTGCATTTCTTTCTACATTGTTTTTCCATTGGAATTCATATTTCTCTCCTAATTAAAAAATAAATCTAAAAACTATCACTCATATTCATCTCTACATGCCGCATTTACGTTTGCACTTCTTTCAAAGCTCTCACTTCTTCCATGCTCTCTCAACTTTCATTTAAATATCTAATCTCATTACCTCAGCTCCCTGTGGATTCGACCGTTGCTTACACTATACTAAGTAAGGAAATATAAATTTTATTGCATGAAATCGACGCACAACAACGACGAAAAACATACACGATCGAGATCATCACTACCACTCCTCCAATTTAATCCCTCACGTCATTCCAGCCCTGGGCCGCAAATGGACTAGAATCCCTGGGCCGCCCCCCGATTCAGACCGCATCCCCACCCGTTGTCTGTGCCCACGTCCACTCCCGTGCGGACCGGTTGCCCTAGGCCTGCTCAGCGCATGCTCGAGCTACGCGCCTACACTCGGTTACCGCTCGCCCACCAGATAACTCTTCCCCGCGATGAGGAATCCTCGGACCCACGATGCTGCAGATTCGGCCCGTTTCTGCCGACCGTCTGTGCCACGTACGAACGGCCCCCATCACCACGACCGACCGGGCTCGCGCCCCGCAAGTTAGGCACACATCCTCTTCCCCTTACTTTGAAGTACTATATTTCTTCTATTATTTCCTGCACTTGTCTCCGCCGCCATTGGGAACTAGATTAGATCTATCGAGAGGGTTACTCGAGTGGGTTGAGACCGTGGTCCAATCCGTGGGGTTGATCGTCGAGCTTCCTCTCGACGACCCATGGCCCAACGCTCGCGAGGACGTGGATCGGGAGGATCCCCAAACTGACACTACTCGGTGCATTCCAGGAGCCACAGTGACGACGAGCGGGAAGACGGTTCGTTTGTAGGCTAAAATCAACTGTCATCATCATAGTAGTTCACCTTAGGATTTCCCTTCCCTTAGACTCCCCCTTAGTAGTGCGGTGCGCGATCGGGTTTAACGCCCTGGTCCTGCAGCACTAGCTATGTTGACACCATTGCCATTTGGCCACCATCATGATGTTTTCTTGTTGCCTTCGCCATTGTGGCACCAACATTGTTGGATCATCGCCTCCTTGTTGTTTTATCGACATTATCTCACAATAGACACCCCTCCATCAGACCGTCAACCATGCTATTTGTTGTTGCCCTCATTGATGGTTGCCACCCCTCTTGGCAACATGGGCCTCAACCCCTTTTAGAGGTGTTAGATATAGCCCATTAGAGGGTGTAGGCCACGTGGGTCATTGGGACATTAGTTCAACATGTGTCATATTTCCTTTTGTCTCTCTCTCTCTCTCCTATAAAAATAGAGGCTTTTAATCTCTTCCTAAATAATCAATTATCGTTTGGATTTATCATTCATGTAATACGAAAGCCTAAATTATACATGATAATACATGATTATTGTAATACATGATAATACATGATTATTGTAATACATTTGGATAATACATGATAATAAAAATAGAGATAACATGCTAATTATACATGATAATACATGATTATTCATGCCTATTTAGACATAAAAGCTTTCATTCCTATGCATGTTATCATATTTATGAGTATTTATCTATCATTCTGATGTACGATATTTCAGAATATGTTGCTATGTGTGATGAAGATGATATGTTTAAGAAATAATCCTACAATGTGGGAGGACCTATGAAGTGATATCACTATGAAATGATATTAGGACATCAGGGAGAATATAGTGATTATATGAGAGAGAGAAAGGTGATGATGATGGGGAAGATGATGGCGATTGGGGATAATTTAAGAGTGATGGTTTCAGATAAGAGAGAATAGATAGGAAAATGCACTTAATGTGGACGTATAGATTTTGTATTGGAACTATTATCCACCGTGAAGAGTAAGGGAGGATGATACCTGACATGGTGGGAAGTGATACCTTTAAATTTCCAAAACGATCCGGATTACTCTCGAGATGCTTAAGACACGATGATTGAAAGAGGACAGAAAAGGAGGGAGAAAAGGAAAGGAAGATAGAAATCGGAGGAAGGATACGGGAGAAGCACGAAAATACACGAACACAAACGTTTCCAAGGAAACAAATTTTTATCAATAAACATCTATCCTCTCTTTCTTTAAAATCTGCTTTTATAGAAGTAGAGATAAACGGAATTAAAGCGGGGCGTTGCATCGCTCCGGTTGATTCGGGTTGGCGTCTTTTGGCGCTCATGCGGCGGGGGAATGAGAAGACGATGGTTGACATTGACGGTGGTTCCCCCTCTTTTTTTTTTAAGTTGACCCGCGAACGCTGACATCTCGTTGGCGGGACGCGTGTAGCTTGGTGCGAAAGTGTTTAAGTCTTCGCGGCTCGCTCCTTCAAATTAGTCGTGCTTGAGGATGTCCTATCGTTAGGTTTGTAGGGAGATGGTGGTGACGTCGAGAGACGCTAGTGCGTATGGTGACTATTGCGATATCCGAGTCAGACCTGGTTTGAGAGCTGAAGAACGCTTGCACGATTTTTGCCAGCTCGGACGAAGAATTCTTCCCACTTCCGTCGCATCGAATTTCCAGAAAAACTGCTTCTTCCTCTGTTGCCTTATCGTTGTCTTCAATGAGGTAATTTTCACGTGAGGATATCCACGGGTAAGAGTTGACAGGGCTGATCGAACTCTGTCTTTGAAGTTCTTTCGTTAGCTACGTCAACTATACAAGGTCTTCTCTTTCGCAATTTAATGCATCAAGCATTTAATGCCTTTTTCCAGATTTTTCTGGATGGTGCGAGAGTTTCTTGAAATGACATCTTAGCAACGTCATTTCAAGATATTTCTAGATATCTCTCTCTCACACAAACTCTCTAGCTTATTCTAGAGAGTTCTACTTGTGTCTATATAAGGAGGGTGAGACCCTCATTGTAACTATGAACTTCAAGCAAGAAGTTTAGAGAGTCTTTTGTTTAGAAACTCTCCATTGTGAGTGTGCCTCTATTAGAGAAGGTTAAGTTCTTAACCTTGCAAGTGTCTTAGTGCCTACATTTGGTATCAGAGCGAGTTTGATCCAAGGGGAGCATCATGCCGAGAAGAGGAGAGGCGACATCAGAGTTTGGTAGGGCTTCTTTTGAGGAGTTTGGAGCTACCAATGCCGATTTTAGTAGGGGGATGGGTGATCCAATCTCCCCAAGTCCTCTTCAGGTATTATCGAAGATGAATTACCCAATTTGGGCAATACGGATGCAAGTGCATCTAGAGGCATATGGTTTGTGGGAGGCAATCGAGTCTGATACGGTGCCGAGGAAAAAAGATCGCCAAGCCTTGTTAGTAATATTTGGGGCACTATCAGAAGATATTGTGGCACAACTAGATATTTCCAAGACTGCCAAGGAGATTTGGGAATTCTTGAAGACAAGACATATGGGAGCCGCGTGTGTCATCAAGGCTAGAGTTCAAGCCCTTCGACGTGAGTTTGAGACTATGTTCATGGGTGAAGAAGAATTGGTGTCCGACTTTGTTGGAAAGCTTTCTAAGGTTGAAACTCAACTAAGAAGCCTCAGGGAGAAGATCGATGATGGAGTGTTAGTTACCAAACTCCTTAGAGCAGCCCCTGCAAAGTTTGATGCTATCACTTCATCTATTGAACAATTTGGTGACATGGACTCAATGTCAGTTGAGGAGGCAATTGGGTCATTAAAGATCTATGAGGAAAAGCTCCGAGATCGGGAAGCTTGAAGAGAGGAGCAACTTCTTCTCTCTAAAGCCGCGGGGAAACAAAAGAAATATGAAGAAAGTAGCACTCGTGGAAGAGGTCGTGGCCGTGGATGGAGAGGAGGACGAGGAAGAGGTAGAGGTAGAGGTGATGGCAAACAAAACGAGCATGGAGATGAAGAGAGGCCTCGAGACAAGTCAAAGGTAAAATGTTATAATTGCAAGAAACTTGGACACTTCGCATATGAATGTCGAAAGAGTAAGAAAGAGGAGAAAGTTCAAGTTGCTGAAGTCGAGGAAAAGCCACAACCCACCCTTCTGATGGCGATTATAGATACTCCGGAAGTTAGTTTACTCCAAGGAGTCAATAAGCAAGCAATGAACAAAGGTATGTGGTATCTTGATAATGGAGCAAGTAACCATATGACAGGTGATCGCCGCTTGTTTCAAGAGTTGAAGGAAGTCTCACAAGGAACAGTGAGATTTGGGGATGGATCTACGACAAAAATTAGAGGACGTGGCTGGATCATGCTTCAGTGTCAAGATGGAGGACAAATGAGGTTAGATAATGTTCTCTATGTCCCCGAATTAAAAGCTAATATTTTAAGTTTAGGTCAATTCGATGAGCATGGGTGCCGAATATTAATGGAGTGCGGCTTTCTTACCATCTATGATCAACATGGAAGACTCCTAGTGAAGGTGAAGAAAACATTAAGCAGACTTTATCTTTTGAAGCTAAATCCAGTATTGAGCTGCATGGTCGCAGATGATAGTTCAGAGTTAACTTGGACGTGGCATAAAAGGAAATGGACTTCTGTGCTGATTGTCGTGACTGCATTGCAAGCAAGCAGCACAGAAGTCCATTTCCTTCTATAGCCTCGTATAGGGCAAGCAGGCCTTTAGAGCTTGTCCATGGAGATATTTGTGGACCAATCTCACCTGCCACACTAGGAGGGAGTAAGTATTTCTTATTATTAGTTGATGATTACTCTAGACTCATGTGGGTAGCAATGATAAAGAACAAGAGTGAAGCATTTCAAGTTTTTGTTAAGTTCAAAAACTTAGCCGAAGCCAAGAAGGGAATGAAAATTGGGTGTTTGAGAACCGATCAAGGAGGCGAATTTACTTCATCAATTTTTCAAAGTTTTTGCTCCGAACATGAAATCAAACGAAAATTTTCAGCCCCATATTCTCCTCAACAAAATGGAGTTGTTGAGAGGAGGAATAGGACAGTGATGAATATGGTAAGGAGCATGCTAAAAGACAAGAATCTTCCACATGAGCTATGGGAGAAGAAGTCAATACTAGTGTATATATATTGAATCGAGCCCCATCAAGAAGCTTGGATGGAGCCACACCATATGAAGTTTGGACAGGAGTAAAGCCAAACATAGAGCATTTTAGAGTTTTTGGATCCCTTTGTCACGTGAAGGTACTCGGAGAAAAATTAAAGAAGTTGCAAGATAGAAGCAAACCCATGGTGTTTATTGGGTATGAAGTTGGGACCAAAGGATATAAGTGTTATGATCCAGAGACTGGTAGAGTATATATCAGCCGAGATGTTATATTTGAAGAGAAAAGTCAATGGGATTGGAGAAATTCAAACATAGAAAAGAAGGAAGGTACTTTTTATTCTCCAAATTTCTTTGACACAGATGAGGAACAAATTGATCAGGAGGCTCCACTAGATGATTATCATGAAGACGTGAGAAGCCTCAATGACATTCCCGATAATGGGCAAGGCGGTCATCTAATTAGAGAAGAAAGGTTGCCGAGAAAGCGTGCGGAGACCTTGATAGAATATACTGAGCGACGAGAGCGGTTTAGTATAGACTACTGAATCATGTTATTTGACTCAAGAAGAGCCAAGTTCATATAATGAAGCATCCAAAGAGAGTGTTTGGAGACAAGCCATGGAAGAAGAGTTATACTCAATTGAGAAGAATGAAACATGGGAGATGGTGACTCCTCCACTAGGATGCAAGCCTATTGGTCTTAAGTGGGTATATAAGATAAAGAGAAACTCTCATGGTGATATAGTGAGGTACAAAGCTAGACTCGTGGCTAAAGGGTATGTTCAAAAGTTTGGCATTGACTACGAAGAAGTTTTTGCTCCAGTGGCGAGAATGGAGACTATTCGAGTACTTTTAGCTCTTGCAGCACAAGAAGGATGGCAAGTCCATCACATAGATGTTAAATCTGCCTTCCTGAATGGCGAGTTAGAAGAAGAAGTTTATGTGAAACAACCAGATGGGTATATCAAGAAAGGGAGAGAGCATCTCGTGATGAGACTAAAGAAGGCACTCTATGGATTAAAACAGGCACCTAGGGCATGGTACACTAAATTAGACAAGTGTTTAAGATCTCTTGATTTCACGAGAAGTTCTCAAGCTATTTAACTATTCCTTGCTTTGACACTCCCCCTCAAGCTAAATATGGAGATTTTCCAGTTTTAGCTTGCTTAAGAAACTTGTTAAATGTGGTTTAGTCAACCCTTTAGTAAACATATCTGCATAGTTACATTCTGATGGTATATATGGGGTGCATAATGTACCTTCTTCTATTCTCTCCTTAATAAAATTCATGTCCATATCTATGTGTTTTGTTAATTCATGTTGAATTGGGTCATGCATCATACTGATTGCTGACTTATTATCACTCATTAACATTATAGGTAGTATAAGTTCAATATGTAATTCTTTAAATAAATTTTTTATCCATAATGCTTCCTTAACCCCTGTTTCAATGGCTATGATCTCGGATTACGCCTTTGGAGAGGATACATATTTTTGTTTCTTACTCTTCCATGATACCAAATTCCCTCCTAGAAAGGTACACATTCCAGTGATTGACTTCCTATCTATTCTAGAATTTGCGAAATCTGCATCAGTATATACTTCAAGAGTTAACTTCTCCCCTTTTACAAACTTAATTCCGTATCCTTTTGTTCCTTTTAAGTATCTTAGTACTCGATGTGCAAGTTGTAAATGATTTATTCTTGGATCATGCATGAATTGACTTAATATGTTTATAGAATATGCAATATCTGGTCTTGTAGTAGATAAGTAAATTAATTTACCTACTAATCGTTGATAATTCTCTTGATCAGTCTTTTCTTCTCTTTCATCTAATAAAATTCTAAAGTTAGGGTCTATTGGTGTACTAATTGGTTTTGCAATCTAGAAAGCCGAGTTTCGGTTAGTATATTTAAAATATATCTTTGTTGGGATATGAAAATATTCTTTTCGAATAAGATATTTCCATCCCTAAAAAAACTTCCAAGTATGCCTAAATACTTCATATCAAACACCTTAAAAAACTTTTTCTTTCAACGTTATTATTTCTTGAGTGTCGTTTTCCTGTTACTATTATATCATCTACATATACAAGGACTAGAGTAATTTTCATTGTCCCTATTATATTTAAAGAATAAAGTATGATCTTGATTGCATTGACTATGCAGAAAGATTTCATTACTTTTGTAAATTTCCCAAACCATGCTCTAGGTGATTGTTTTAGTCCATAAATGGTTTTCTGTAATTTACATACTTTATTACTCAAGTGAGTTTTGTACCCTGGAGGAAGATCCATATATATTTCTTCTTCAAGATCACCATGTAAAATGCATTTTTTACATCATATTGATATAAATTACAATTTTTACATGCAGCTAATGAAATTAAGATTCTAACAGTAGTCATTTTTGCTACTGGTGAAAAAGTTTCCATGTAATCAATTCCATATACTTGTGTATATCCCTTAGCAACTAATCTTGCCTTAAACCTATCGATATTACCGTCTGGTTTGTATTTTATATTAAATAACCATTTACATCCTACTGTTTTCTTATTATTTGGAACATTTACAATTTCCCATGTATTATTTTTCTCAAGAGCATAAATTTCTTCATCCATAGCAGATTTCCATCTTTCATCCATACTTGCTTCTTCTATGTTCTTTGGAATTTTAATATCTGATAAGTTTGCAACATATACTTTAGGAATTGGAATACTACATACGGTTACATACTCTTCTATTGGATATAATTTTTTAGGAATTTTTAATCTTTTACTTTTTCTGATTGATATGGAATCATTATTTTCATCAATCTTTTCTATATCGAGGGCTCACTTCTTTATCATTTATATCATTGACTTGTGTCTCAATATTAGGTTCAGCTGATATAGTTTCATCATTTATATTTATGGTCGGTTCTTTCCTCACTTGAGAATTGTATTTCTTCTTCAGGGTATATCTTCTCTTATTGATATGATTTGATCATTGTGATTTGATGAGTAGTACATTACATTCTCATGAAATGTTACATCTTTAGAAATGAAAATTTTTTTTCGTTACAGTGAATAACACTTATACCCCTTTTTTTGGTATTTGAATATCCAACAAAAATACACTTAATAGCTTTAGAATCAAATTTACTTTCGGGGTTATTATTATGTACAAAAACATACACAACCAAATACTCTCAATATTAAGTTATTCTTAAGAGTAACATTTGGGGAAAAAAACTTTGTAATTTTGTTAATGGAGATTCATTTCCACATACATGAGTTGGAAGTTGATTTATTAGTTGAGTAGAGCGTAAATCTTTGCCTCACTCCATAGCCAGATGGGTACTTTACTATCTATTAATAAAGCTCTTGTTTTTTCAGAAATGTGGCCTATCTTTCTTTCAGATATTCCATTATGTTGTGGTGTGTATACACAAGATGTTTGATGAACTATTCCTTCACCCTTAAAGAAATCATTAATTACATGGTTATCATAATCTCTGGCATTATCAGTTCTAAACCCTTTAATCTTAGTCTCAAATTGCTGATGTATATATTTACAAAAATAAGGAATGATGTGTGAAACTTCAGACTTATTTCTCATAAGGAACACCCAAGTAAATCGGGAGCAATCGTCAATTAACACAATGAACCACCTATGACCATGAATTGATTCTTCTTGAATAGGACCCCACACATCACTATGTATTAATTGGAATGGATAACTCTTCCTGGATTGTGATGATGGATATGTTGTTTTTTTATGTTTTGAGTACTCACATACTTCACATAGAGGAAGAGGGTAAGGTGTTTTTATAGACGGAAACAAAGTCTTCAACACTTGGATAGAAGGATGTCCAAAACGCTTATGAAGAATATCATAGTTTGATAGTTGATATTGATTACCTTTATTCGGTTGAGAAGCTTCTACCAATGCTGCTTTGCTGCTCTCTTGTAGTTGATAAAGGCCTTTGACCACCTTAGCCAGTCCAATCTTCTGGCTTGATGACTTGTTGATCAAGAATGCATCGTCATCATCAAACAATATTGAATAGTTAGGAAATTTAGCTATCTTTTGGAATGAGACTAAATTTATGCATGTTTAGGTATATGAAGTACTTCATCTATAGTATCTAGTATGTCAATATTAACCTTTCCAACACCAGCCACAGTCAACATTGACCCATCGGCAGTTTGTACCTTTCGATTACTAGGACATGGATTATACTTTGTAAAATGTTTTGAATTGAATGTCATGTGATCTGTGGCACCCGAGTCCAAGATCCATAAATTACGTAAGTCATTGAATGCTTTAGATGTATGTTTTGATTGAAGACACTTACCAATGTTTGCCATTGATGTTGCTCCTGTTGCAGGTGATGAAGATGGAGCAGATGATCCTTGATTCTAGTATTGAATGACACTCTTTATTTGTTCAAGTTCAGACAGATTATAATTCAGCCTGTCAGTGAGTTGATGAAGATCTGGAGCAGATGCTGGAGTATTCTCTTGGTCAGCTTCTTCATAGGTGACAAAACTTTTCCCAAGATTCTTAGGTCTACCATGAATATCCCAGCATGTCTCCTTGGTATGTCTCTTTTTCTTACAATGAGTACACCACAGGGAATCCTTAGGATCAGGAGTTTGTGACTTCCATGCCCTCTTTTGGAGCAGATAAGATTGAGGTTTTTTCTCTTGAGATTGCCCAATAAATGCAGAATTTGATGATATGTCAGGAACTTGTGGGATTTTATTTTGTAATTTCAATCGACTTTCTTCATGAATAGCTAATGTAATTGCATCCTCTAAAGGGACTTTAGTAGGTCTGTTGAAAATTTGTCCCTTAAATGCTTCAAAAACTGAATTTAAACCAAGTAGAAATAGGTACACTCTATCTCTTAGGATATATTCCCTATCAATCTAGTTGGGAGTAGGAGGTCTATAGTGATCTAATTCTTTCCAAATAGCCACAAATTTATTGGCATATACTAACACTGACCTCTGTCCCTGTTTGATACCATATGTAGATGAAACTAATTCATAGATCTTAGATTCATCTTCCTTCTTGGAATGTCTCTTATGAGCTGCCTCCCAAATCAACTTACATGAGGGTTCAAACTTAAGTAAATCAGCAATATCCGGGATCATTGAGTCTAACAACCATCCATGTAATATAGTCTCACTTCCAATCCACTTCATATAGTTAGGATTTTCGATCTTTGGACTATCCTCTATAAGATGATTCATGAGATTTCTAGCTGTGAGTTGTCTTGTAATGTAAGCGCTCCATTGAAACGAGGTTATGTCCTGTGAATAGTTCCCTTTACTGGAACCTTTGTTAAGGTATTTAACCATTTTTTTGATCATATTTGAGAGTATCATTCACGGTCGAGTTTATTACGATATGTGATCAAGCCTTGATCGGATGATCTTGGGGAATCGATGTGTGACATCTTCGATTTCCTCCTTTGATTCTTTCTTGATCGAGGATAATCTTCTCTTTACTGTCTTTTTCTTTGATAATCACACTAGTTTTCCAGCTTTGATTTTATTCAACTCTGAAATAATCAATTAAAGAATCGTATCAATTACTTGATGATTCATTTTTAATCACACTACTGCAAATAAAGAACCTACATTAACTCCTTTTGAGAAAACCTTGCTCTGATACCATGTTATTAATTTAGTTTTTGTATGAGTTAATATTCTGAGATATCTGAAAGATTAGTAACCTAGTCTATGAACCTGATTTGAAGATGAATTGGTCCAGGTATGGTTTGCAGCACCTCGGTGGAATGATTGCAGAAGCTACTGGTGGAAGGTGAGAGCTGCTTGAAGTCTTCTGTTGATGTGAAGCTCAGGTCTACATGGAACTTCTATCCACAGAGAGAAGATCCGCGTCGATGGGAATTGGTGAAGACAGAGAGCTCAAGATCGAAAGATGGAGACAGGTAAAGAAAATGGGGTTGAATTCATTGGCCCCCAAAACCGCAACTCTGTACCTTTATACAGTTCTGACTTCTAACTAACTCTGTCTTGAATTACTAACCCACCCCTCACCGTAACAGAATGTGCGTCGGGTTTATTTAACTATTCGTTGCTTTGACAATTATCAATCTTAGAAATATCCTACATCAGTAAGAGTTAGAGCGATACGACGCGTCGATGTAGTTCTCTCACGTGCCTGAGCAGTTACGCTGGGTTTTGGATAATTTTTAAATGTCACGAAGATAGTTTTTCTCAGATACTAAGGATCCGGTCGAGCTTGCAGGGTCGTCAAAGGTCGTGGACTGCAAGGAGTCTTTAATCTTCTTCATCCTGGATGGGAGCTCGACGAGTGAGTTCTTGTGTGCCATTGCGTGTATAACTATGCCTCCGGCAATAGTAGAGGACATTGACTCCTTGCTGACATAATCAGAGCTCCGCTCCTGTGGAGAATCGACCATGGAATGTACTCAATCTCATAAGAGGTTTTTGACGATCGGGGTGGTTGCGTAGATAATAATTATTCTGACGCCGGAATGCTTCTTTAACGATGTATTCTTCTCATGAAGGAAATGCGTGGAACGACTCAAGGGAAATGTGGATTACGTGACGGCCGTGGACTGAGAGGTGATTCACGACGATCGATGATGATGTCGTCGGTTGTGGAGTCAAAAAGATTAACTAGATCTACTTTGGATGTCCTTTAGATTAACGGGGTTGACTTGACCTTTCGTCGTTGAATTCCTTGCCTTGTTCAGTAGGTGACGCTCGAAGATGGCGAGTCACGAAGATGGAATATGTTATTTTGAAGACGAGCGTGAACTAGAGGTGCGCGATGTGAGTTCGGGAAAAGTCTTCCCGAGGTGAAGTATGTTCCTCTCTTTCTTCTATCATGTCTTGCAGAACTGTCGGTGAAGACGATCGACTAAGGAGCTGGGGAGCTGGTTAGTCTCTACCTGGGAAGAAGGCTTCCGTCTTCTTTACCAATTGTGACGGGTCAACTCCAATGGGAGGCACTTCTCCTTGTTGACATCTTCATTCAGGCTCTTCAGAGTTGGTTCCAATTCCTGCTTTGAAGAGATCGTGAATACGATCTGCCTCATTTATGTAGTATCTTCTTCATTTAGGTTGCTCCACTTTCATACCAACTACATTCATGCTTTAGCTTTTGTCATAACTTCATGGTTGTAGATATCTCATCTTCAATTAGAAGTAGTCTTGGCTTAACTTTGAAGAGGTCTTCATGACTATCTTCTTCATTGATAAATGCATGATTTTACTCATGCAAAGGCTTTGCTTTGAGGTAAAATAAGGCGATAGATTCTTCCATTAGATCTCTCCCAAAAATTCTAACTATATGTGGTCTTCAAAGAAAGAAAGGGATGTAATTCAAAGAGGTTTCCTATTGATTTTCTTTTTGAGATCATTAATTAAAATTATATAAGGTATCTATGATATAGTGGATATGGTTTGGAAAATAAGGAACCTATATCAAGGTAGAAGGTGGTTGACTTGGTCCATTCAAGGAATTCTAGGTTCCTAAAGATAGAAGGTTTATTTTCTTTTGACCAAGTCAATCTTTGGATCAATGTAAATAGGAGGAGGAGGGAAGATAATTCCCTTATAATATACACTCTCTTTCAATGTTTTAAAGAGGTCTTTCTTCATTCACTTAGTGGATGGTGAGTTTCTCAAACTCATGAATAAGGAGGAGTATAGGTTCATTTGGAACCCTTGTGTTCATGTTTTGAAACAATTCTCCATCATAATATGAAGCATGTAAGTAATTTCAAGTGCCCACATCAACCTCCAATTTAGCTTCTACTTATAGTGACTAAGATTTTCTTGATTCTAGATTGTCACAGATGATTGAATATGAGGCTATAGCTCATATGGTTGGAACCCTTTTCATCCTCTCCTTAACTTCTACCATCACCTATTCACCCATATCTGTTGTGAATGATTGTTCATGGCGTGTTAAAGGATATGGATTGACCAAACTTACTCCATCTCATACCCTATATGATGTTTGGATGTTCTTGGTTTTTTCACTTGATCGATATCATGTGGCTTGAAAGCCAACCAAATTTATGTTAATTGAAATGAAATTTATTTATTATCATTTTTGTGTAATGTTTGTAATGAAGTCCATGAGCATATGCAATGACTAAGTAAATTATGATAAAATCATAATTATTTAGCCTTTAAATATATGTTCTAAATATTCCTATTTATAAGATATTCGAGAAGGACATCAAATTATTTAGAAAAATTTGTACTATCTAATCTTTACTCATATGTGCTGAGATTTGAGGCTTGAAAAACTCTCCAAGTCTTCGTCCAAAATAATGATTGCAGCGGAAGGTGTTGAATCAAAACATTCAACAGAGTTGAAGCACCAAGAATAGATGATCTCATCATCTATTCTAGGTGATCCTATCATCTAGTAGAGAATAAAATTCATACTTACATGGATCTTTTGAAAGATTTCTTCAACTGTCCAAGCATCCGGCCTCTAGCGGTATCCACACAATCTCTAGATGGTCAGATCTCCGCTTGAACACTCGTCACCACGAGAGGAAGAGAAGAGGGAGGAGAAATTCCACTAGGCTTGCATGGGCACCAATATTATGGTCATTCTCCCCCTATTTATAGACTTTAGGAATGTGAAATTTTCACAAAAAGCCTTATTATTATGTATATATTCACCGATGTCTATTGACCTTATGTGTGTGACCCTCTAGGTCCATATATCTCACCAGTTAATGACTCTATCAACCCAATAACACTTATTGGTCCTCCTTATCAATTAACTATATCAACATATAGATTAATTGACTAAGGATCGATTTAACCCAATTGACAGGTTGAGTCGCCAGCCTAGTGGGTGCCAAGCTACACCACGTGCTCTAGGAGATATGGAGTATATTAGAAATCTTTCATGAAACCCTGCCCCATTGGTTACCGTGTACGTGTAATCCTTCATCCACACAAGGCTCATGAATGACTTAGGGTATGGTTAATTGTCAAACCCTAATCGGTCACTCAATTTAGTACTTGATGCGAGTAGGAAATCATTGAGAACAACTTCTCTAATATTTCCACTACCTTGGCCAAGGATTTAACCGTATCTCATTCTTTGAGTCGATCTCCTCATATACCAAGGGCAGATGATCCCATCTTAACCACTCAATCACCTTTGAGGACTTCATGTCGTATCCAATCTAAGACATTTTGGAGATCCCGTGGCTAGAGATTTGTAAGTCATAGTCAAAACACGATCATCCATCCACAAGATGTCTTTGGTGTCTCAGGTCAAAGGACCACGTACACAACCATGACATGAATCAACCTGATTGACAATTTGGCATAATACCATTCAGGGATTCATACGGATCAATTTAGTGAACTCTTTCTCCAAAGAGCACCCGCTATCTATCCTTGGTGTCTCAACACCGATGGCCACAGGATCAGCCATACTCATTATATGAGTTGGAGTAGATAGTGCTATTCTTTATGGATAATTCGATGTCCTTCTCGATTATACTACAAATAGGAATATTTAGAGTATATGTTTAAAGACCAGCGATTGTTGTATTATGATCTCATCATAATTCACTTGATCATTGCATATTTTCATGGACTTTATTGCAAACATCACACAAGAATGACAATGTATAAAAGTTCATTTCAATGAATATAAACAAAAGATGAATGTGTGATTGACTTGCAGGGCACATAATATCCATCAATATGATGAGTATGACTGATCTTGTAGCCATTGGTGTGGAGACAATAATGATAGATAGAGGGTGCTATTTGAAAAAAAGACTTCACTGAATTGATCTGCATGAATCTCTGAATAGTATTATACCAAACTATCAAATAGATTGATTCATGTCATGTTTGTGTATGTGGTCCTTAGGCTAAAGACACCAAAGACATCTTCTAGATGGATAATCGTGTTTTGATTATAACTTATGAATCTCTAGCTATGGGATCGTGTTTTGATTATATATTGGATACGATATAAAGTCCTCGAAGATGATTGTGTGGTCAAGATTAGATCATTCATCATCAATATTTGAAGAGATTGACTCAAGGAATGAGGTGTGATGAAATCCTTGGCCAAGGTAGTGAAAATATTAGATAAGAGTTCCCAATGATTTCAACACGCATTAGTATTAACTTGAAACAAGAACAAGAACATATCTTTCGAAGTCTCAAACCGTTTATTGTTATAACTATTATTATTCTTCGTCTATCTTGCATAACAGTAAAAATAAGGAGTAAATCTTAAACGAATGTCCTCATTGTCCCATTCTAAGTGATCCTTCCATTCTGAAGCACAGAAGATCCCTTTGATGTTCTTTGCATTATCTTGTGTGAAAGGAAGTTTCTTCAGCTTTACACAATTGCTCACATTGACTAGTTCCAAGGAAGGAAATAACAAAGGTTGCCTACATATGCTTGTCAAATTCCTCATTCCTATTAATGATATCTCTCTTAAATTGGGAAATAAAGAGTCCATCCCGGTCAAATTTAATTCTTCGACTGCTATAATCTCTACCATTTTTAAGCAACTTGATACTGATAAGATCTCTAGCGATGGTAGTTCTTCGATCCATGTAATCTCCAGCAATGCCTGAGATGAAACAATTTTCAAAACTCTAAGGTTTTTGAAGGTGACACCGTTCGTGGGTTTTGTCATTAAGACGTCATAATCATTGCCAGGGGAATCCAATCCAAAGTTAGCTCCTGAAGCTTGGTGTGCTTATCTATCGGGAAGATCAAATAGATTAGGCTCATTCATCCTGTGATTTCAAGTTTTTCCAAGTTTTCGGTAGCCCCAAAGGATATCAGACATATCATTGGAGGAGGAGCTTCCAAATCCTTTTCTCATCAGGGCGAAGAATCTGTGAAATCCTAGTAGAGCATGCAAGTCTTCTCGGCAAATGTTTTCTAAATGAAAGCCCACTTCCTCTAACTTATTCAAGCCTTCTAAGACTGAAGGTTCAAAGACTGAAAGGAAATTGCTCCATGTACCAAAAAGGTTCAAAGACTGAAGACAGGAGAGCGGCGAAATGGCCTCCTTCTCAATATTCAACATTCTTAACCTTAGGAAACTCCTTCCCAAATTCAATATTCTCAACTTCGTTAATTTCCCAACCTCCTTTGGCAGAGAGACAAGCCTGTTGAATGATAGGTCAAGACACCGCAGTTCAACTAACGAGTCGATTTCTGGGGGCAAGTGTTCTATTCCTGTAAATGAGAGATCTAAAACTTCAAGAGGGCGAACGAACTCGGAAAACTTTAAGAAGGGGATACGATCCCGACAGAAGCTCTGCTGCAACAACAAAGCCCGCAAATTCTTGAAGTGTGGCATCTCCAGTTCCAAACCATAAATATCCGTGGCCGTTATCCTCATCCTTGTGGCATCTTTCCATCGCATGACTGATAAGTCCTTTCCATTTCCATTTTCTTCCCATCGCATGACTGATATGTCCTTGTGCTCTGCCTCGCCCCAGAACCTAGTTGTCCATCTCGCCATCTCGCGGACCAGGTCGTGGACTTTCACCTGTCTTCCCTTCACCTCACCCTCTTCCAGCAAGCCAGCATCTTTCAGACTAGTGATGGCCCGGTGGCCGCGACTACGAGCACTACGAAGGGAGAGAGGAGGACCTTCCTCTTCAAAGAACCCTTCCCCGACCCAGTATCCAAAGAGCTCGTTAACCTCGATGTTGTGATCCTCGGGATATAGGGCGCAGTAGAGAAGACAGTTCTTGTGGCGTTCATCTTTAATCCTGTCGAAACTGAACCTTAAAAGAGTTAGAACTTGAACTTCCATGTCTTCCCGCGGTGCCGCTGTGCCGCTGTGCCGCTAAGCGTCGTCCAATCGTCTTCCCACTCATCATCGTTGGTGGCACTAGCTATGGCCCTACCCACAGTGATGAGAGCGAGTGGCAGACCTCCGCATTTGTTAGCCACCTCTTTTGCAAGAGATCTCCTGGGTTCAGTCCACCCATCTTCCTCTCTCTTCCCCAATTTTTGGCAAAAGAGCTTCCACGAGCTATCTGGACTCAGGTAAGGCACTTTGACCGTCCACTAGACGGGGGTCTCCCATGTCAGTTAGACATCTTTGAATCGGCTAGTAAATACTACCTTGCTCCCCTTTTTCAAACGGATGCCAACTTTATGGAGGTCTAGTTTCTCCCACAGATCGTCTAGCAGCAGGAGGAACTTCTTCTGGAAGAGCGCGTTGTAGAGCTTACTTGCCATGTCACTTGCTCGCTGAGATTTGAAGTCCGAACGTTCGGCAATTTTCGTCTGTACGTCATCAATCCCGACGTCCTTGGAGACGGTCACAAAAATCATGGGTAAGTCGTTGTTAAGCTTCGTCAAGAGCCTGGTCTTCCCTATTCCTCCCGTTCCGTAGATTCCAACAATGCTGGACTCTTCGTTCTCCAGCATGCGGAGGATCTCTGACAAAGTGTTCTCAGCGGCCACAATCGGGCCTGGAGGGCAGGGCACCAGAACCACGCGATCCGGCGGGGCCCTTACAAGCTGGGTGGGATACGTCCTCTCGGTCTTCAGCCTAAGTGCTTCTCTCACAACCTCGTCCGCGCGACTACCGAGCTCATAGTAGGACCCCCAAGAAAAGCGCTCCATCTGCCGTACGGACTCTTGCAGTCCCTCCGCTTTGGACAGGAGCTCGCCCACTGCAGAGAGCCACCTCTCGGTATCGCTGGTGGGAATCATGTTTATAAGCATGCCGTGCTCGATAACTCGAGACACGTCGTTTTGTGCAGCCGTCAGATTATCCTTCTCCCGGCGCAGATCCCTGGCCTTGGACTCCAGCACCCGTCGCCAGACAATTGCTCCAGCGGTCAGCTTCAACACCGAGACGACGGCTTCCCCCGTGCTGGTTTGCAGGAAAGACCTTCATTTGCTGGTGTCCAGATGAAACTTAGACAATGCAAAATCATGCCGACGATCCCAAAACAATTGCTGGCCTTCTTGATCCCCTCTGAACGGAGGAACAGATAGATCCCAGAGCACAGACCGCAAGAGAGAGGCAGAATGATGGAGGCAATTACTCCGGGTGTCTGCTTCCACAGCAGGAAAATCGCAGATCAATCACTACTATTGTCCAGATGAAACCTAGATCATCCATGCCTCCATCTCTCCGCCTAGATTACATCGTTTATTATGGAAAATATTCTTTTCTCTATTTCTCTATTATTTCCTCTCTCCGCCTCTTCGGTTTCTTTACATGGTATCAGAGCCACTGCCAGACACAACTCCTCGACGAATGGCAAACGAAACTTCGTCAACGGCAATCACAGGTCTCGGAGTTAACAACATGTTTCCGTCAACCGGAAGCACGATTGGATTGAATATTCCGATCAAGCTCACTGGGGAAAATTTTCTTCTATGGAAGATGCAACTTTTTCCCATTTTAAATTGCAATGATCTTGTGCATATCCTCACACAATTCCTCGAAAGGTACACGTTCTATCTCTTCCACCAACGACAGGATCATCGGATCACACTGTTTGGTATCCAGAAAGTGGAGCAACTCACCATGTAACAAACGGTCATCAAGCACTGATTGATCCAGCTGTGTATCAAGGAACCGAACAACTGCAGATCGGAAATGGCTCAGGTCTGTTTATCCAATCCACTGGTTCTTCTTCGATTCCTTCACGATCATTTCCTTTAAAACTTCAACATATTCTCCATGTGCCGGCCATCAAGAAAAATCTGCCATCAATTTATCGGTGAACTAACGACAATTATGTCTATGTTGAATTTCATGCTGATCACTGCATCATAAAGGAAGAGGGCACCGGGAGACCCCTTCTCAAGGGAACAGTTAGAGATGGACTTTACCTGCTGAACCAAGATAATAAATCACCAGTCGCTTATGCTGCAGAGAAGGTGGCAATGGATCTATGGCATCAACGACTCGGACACCCTCATTTTAAAGTTCTTCATCGCATCATTTCAACCTATGGTCTTCCTACCTTTGCTTACAATAAAATCTCACCTTGTGATGCATGTTTGTCTTCCAAATCACACAAATTACCATATGCAATCCCTCAACATTCTACAAACAGACCTCTTGAATTAGTTCATTCGGATCTTTGGGGACCTTCTCAGTCCCTATCGCACCTTGGACACAAATACTATGTGATCTTCATTGATGATTTCACTCGTTATACATGGATGTATCCCCTTAAACTCAAGAGCGATGTCTTGAATATCTTCATGAATTTTCATCAAAGGGTAGAGAGACAATTCAACTTGAAACTACAGAATTTTCAATCGGATTGGGGCGGAGAATTTCAGGCCGTAAGTAAGTATCTTACCAACTGTGGCATACATCATCGTCTGTCCTGCCCTCATACTCCGGCTCAAAATGGGGCCGCCAAGAGAAAACACAGACATATCATCGAGACCGCTCTCTCTCTAATGAAGCAAGCTTCAATGCCCCACAAATTTTGGGATGAGGCAGCCTGCACCGCAGTATACCTAATCAATCGTATGCCTACTCCTCTTCTAAAATTCAAATCTCCGTATCAGCTTCTATTCAATCAAGATCCCGACTACAGCTTTCTTCGCACCTTTGGATGCATGTGTTACCCGTATCTTCGTCACTATGCAGCAACCAAATTGGATTCTCGATCAGAATGTTGTACTTTCATAGGATATAGTGTGTTTCATCATGGGTATCGTTGTATATCTATAACATCTGTTCGCCTTTATATATCACGAGATGTTATTTTCTCTGAAACCGTTTATCCATTTGCTGAAAAATCGATTGACAATTCTTATTCCATAGACTTTCCTCAGTCAGAGCGAAGCATCCTTGGATCGTCACCTAATGAAGTATCTCTTCAATTACCCACAACTGAAACACTCAGATCCAATCGTACGTCCACTAATATTCCCATTGCTCCTCTCTCAGATACCGAGTCCTCACTAGTCTCGCCACCAATTGGGCATTCTGATCCTCCTTCCTCTCCCCGTCAATGTTCCACTTTGAACTCACCATCCGGACATATACCTTCGTCCAATCCCCTATCTCCCTCAAATATTAACCATCAGACCTCACCCTCTCATATACGAACTAAATCTCTTTCAACAATTATTCAGTCTTTGGATAATCCGCAATCTTCACATCTCGTACGATATCCCCTACCTCTGTGCTACTCCATCACTTCTGACCTCATCTCTGAACCGATGAATTATCACTCCGCTTCTAAATACTCCCATTGGGTTCAAGCCATGCGGGAAGAATACTCTGCTCTCATCCGTAATCGCACTTGGTCGCTAGTCCCTCATCCTTCCAATCGACCTATCATCGGCTGTCGGTGGATAGACAAGACCAAATTTTCTCCTGATGGACAGGTGGATCGCTTCAAAGCTCGCTTAGTCGCCAAAGGCTATCATCAAGAAGGAGGTATTGACTACCATGAAACCTTCAGTCCGGTAATCAAAGTAACGACCATTCGCCTTCTCCTCTCCCTCGCCATCAGCAAAAATTGGCAAATTCGCCAACTAGACATCTCAAATGCGTTTCTACACGGCGATTTAACATAATTAATCTATATGGAACAGCCTCGAGGATTCAAAGATACCGCTTTCCCCAATCATGTCTGTCGACTCCGAAAATCGCTATACGGTCTCAAGCAAGCACCACGAGAATGGTATCACAAACTCTCCGGTCAACTCCTCCGCCTCGGTTTTACTGGTTTGAAGACTGATAGATCCTTGTTCTTTCTCAATTCCGATCTGATTTATGTCCTCATTTATGTGGACGCCATATTAATCCTCAGACCATCATCCACTCAGATCAGTGCTCTTGTCAAGTCTCTCAGCGAGCTCTTCACTCTTCGAGATCTTGGCACAGCTTCTCATTTTCTTGGAGTTGAATTCCGACCCTGCCTCAATGGTTATTTTCTCACACAGGGACATTACATCACCTCTATTCTAAAACGTCTGAATATGTCTCACTGCAAGCCGTTAGCTACTCCTCCAGTTGTCACTCCCACCTCCAAGTCAGAGACGTATGATGATCCAGCTATCTACCGGAGTGTAGTAGGTGCGCTACAATATCTAAATATGACTCGTGCTGACATCGCGTTTGTAGTCAATCAAGCATGTCGTTCGATGCATTCACCACAGCCTACTGATTGGGTGCGGCTTAAGCATCTTCTATGGTATTTAAAAGGAACGATCGACTATGGCCTCCATATCAAACGTGACTCTGATCTTTCGCTCACTGCATAGAGCGATGCAGATTGGGCCGACAATGCGGTAGATCGTCCGTCAACTGGTGGTTTTCTTGTATTCCTCGACAACAACCTCATCTCCTGGAGTTCAAAAAAATAGCCTACCGTGGCACGTTCAAGCACAGAGGCCAAATACAAGGCTGTCTCTAATGCCTCATCCGAACTTATTTGGATTAATTCTCTTCTCCGTGAGTTGAGCATTTCCTTACCCGCTCCCATCTTATGGTGCGACAACATCGACGCAACTTACTTATCAGCTAATCCCATGTTTCATGCCTGGATGAAACACATTGAAATTGACTTCCATTTTGTTCGTGAACACGTCGCCGCACGCTGACTATGTGTATGCATCATCTCCAATCAATATTAAACAACCGATCTTCTCACCAAGGCCTTACCAAAACAGCGGTTTCAGCTGCTTCGGTCCAAGCTCAACGTCTTACCAACGTTTCACTTGCGGGAGGGTGTAAAAGAATGACCTCATCCCTAACACATCGCCTCTCACGACCAGACGGTTATAGCCGTCTTGTCTGTTACAATGTCTCGTCGCCTCAACTCCAACGTTCAATCTCTTCTTCTTTAGGACTTACCGCTGCTATAAATACTGATGTATCAGCTACATCGTTTATTACGGAAAATATTCTTTTCTCTATTTCTCTATTATTTCCTCTCTCCGCCTCCTCGGTTTCTTTACACCGACGATCCCAAAGCAAAGACGGAGGGCGGGGAGAGAGAGAGAGTGAGGAGTTAAGATATCTACTCTGAACCAATTTCCCGGTCTCCTCCACTGACCGTTGACTTTGAATCAGAGAGAGAGAGAGAGAGAGAAGGCGATTCGCCAATCTAGTGGCGTGGATCTTATCTTGTGCTTCGAGCAGGCATCCTTATCATCTTGACCGAAGCCACGGTAATAGACATCAAACAACCGCGCAGTAGTGTTTCTCTATCTTTCCCCGTAAGAAATCGGAACCATTCGTTGGCTTTAAAAATGAAACCCCCGCCTCTTGTCCTTCTGGTTTGACTTTTTGTCCGCGCCTCGCCAAATTGCTCAATCAATTGTCTCTATCCATCTAGCATGCGATCAGTCAAAAACTTGCTAGCTAATCGGCCGCAGAGTAGGCAACACTGATACGTTGCTTGTAGGCGTGTTCTCATCTCAGCCACACCTGACGGTAGGCTTTATCAATGGCTTGACGAAAGCACTCTCCAGAACACACGGGGTTCTAAGGACCTCACCCCGGTGGCACCAGAAATAAAGACTATTCCCCAAGGATAGGGGCCAACATTGTTGGTTTCTCACACTCGGAAACTCACTTACCTACTATTGAATTCAAGAAGAGGAAAGAACAAACGAAAGAAAAGATGATTTCACTCTCTCGCACACACATTCGTTCACCGCATACACGCCTTAAAATATGCAAAAACAGAAAAGAAAAACAAAGGAAGAAAAATCGTAACGACCATACCAGTCCGAGCGATGACGTGGCTTCACGATCGTCATTATAACTCCCCGAATCTGACGGTCACTAAATCTCCCTCTTCACTTAACACTTCAAAACTCATCTAAACCTTTTATTCACGATCGGACAGTACATATTATGTCCTTCAATTTCCCCTTTAATCTGTAGCATTCCCGACGGTCGCAACACTGATTTTTGCTTGAAATTCACAGAATTTAACTCTTCCGAGTGATTTAGTGAACAAATCTGCTAATTGATCTTCCGTCCTCACGTAATCAAGCTTAATGAGCCCTTCTTCAATGCAATCTCTAATGAAATGGTGTCTTGTGTCTATATGCTTGTTGCGGCTGTGATAAATTGGATTTCTTGTCAGTTCCATGGCCGATTTGTTGTCAACTAAAATCCTCACTAAATTCTCTTCCACTGACATTAATTCTTTAATTAGTCGTAATATCCAGAGACTTTGACAGGTTGCTGATGAGACTGCTATATATTCTTCTTCACACGTTGACAGAGCAACCACACGTTGCTTCAATGAATTCCAGGTAATTGGTAGTCCTCCCATGAAGAATATCTGACCTGATGTGCTCTTCCTATCATTTATATCTCCAGCAAAGTCACTATCATTGTATCCAATGATCTTCATGTCTTTTCCACCTCTTTTATATAAATTACCAAAATTCACAGTACCTTTTAAGTATCTCAAGATCCTCTTTGCTGCTACAAGATGCTTTGAGCTCGGTTTTTCCATAAACCTGCTCAGATAGCTTACATTATATGTTAGAACAAGTCTAGTGTTCATAAGATACCGGAGACTTCTAATTAGGCTCCTGAAGTTTGTCGAATTCACATGTTTTCCTTCAGCTTCCCTCTGTAGTTTTAGATGCACTTCCATTGGTGTTTTTATAGCATTACAGTCATTCATCTTAAACACTTTCAGGATATGATTCGAGTATGCGCTTTGACTTAGAAATATATTTGCTGAGGATTGCCTAACTTCCATTCTAAGGTATGGACTCAACAAACGTAGATCTGTCATTTCAAATTTCTCCTTCATCTCTTCTTTAAACTTGCAGATTAGCTCCCCTCTTGGACTAGTGATTATTAGATCATCCACATAAATTCCAACAAGTAATTTTTCTTTTTCACTTCCTTTATGATATAGAGCAGTATCAAGTCTGCTTCTATTAAAACCAAATTCACTCATGGTTTTATTTGGCTTCGAATTCCATACCCGAGGTGCTTGCTTCAGCCCATACAGTGCCTTGGTAAGTTTTAAAACATAAGATTCCTTTCCCTTCTTCACATAGCCTTCAGGTTGCATGACATATAAGTCTTCCTTAATTTCTCCATTTAAGAATGCAGATTTAACATCAAGATGATGTAATTTCCAATTCAATTGGGCTGCTATTGCAATCTGTATTCTAATGGAATCAAATCTAGCTACAGGAGCATATATTTCCTCATAATCAATTCCAAATTTTTGAGAGTATCCCTTTGCCACTAACCGAGCTTTATGCTTCACTACAGTCCCTGTTTGATCCTTGTTCAGTCTAAATACCCATTTAACTCCGATGGGTTTGATTCTGGGTGGAGCTTTTACTAAAGTCCACGTTTTATTCCTTTCAATGGCTGATATTTCTTCTGCCATTGCACTCCTCCACACTTCTTCTTTCACTGCTTCAGCATAAGTACAGGGTTCCTCCGTAATTAGTAGACTTAAGTTATCATAAATATCCTGAATTGATCTATATCTCAGAGGTTCTTCATCAATTAAATTTCCATCCCGAATTGAATCAATCTGAGGCAATTCGGTTGGTTCTTCAAATACTTCATCAGTTGGTTGAAAAATATCAAGATTGAAATCCTCATAAGGTATAGAATTACCTAGATTGCCCACCGAGAAATTTAAGGACGTTGACTCTTCGAATATCACATCCCTGCTTATGTTTATCTTGCGGGTTGCAGGATCTATGCATCTATATCCTTTAGATCCTTGCTCATACCCAACAAACATCATTTCCTAACTTCTGTCTTCAAGTTTTCCCACATTTGCCGTCACTTTTACATGAACTAATGAGCCAAAAATTCTGAGATGATTCACACTTGGTTTCCTACCAAACCAACATTCATATGGGGTCTTCCCTCTCAGTCTTTTAGTGGCTGATCTGTTCAAAACATAGGTACATGTTGTCACTGCTTCTCCCCACAATTCTAATGGCAATTTCTTCCCTTTAAACATGCTTCTTACAAGTCCCATAATAGTTCTATTTCTTCTCTCTACAACTCCATTCTGTTATGGAGTATATGGTGCTATTAACTGTCTTAGAATTCCATTCTCTTCACAGTATAGAATGAATTCTTTTGACAAAAATTCTCCACCACTATCACTTCTTGCACATTTTAATTTCCTTTTTACCTCTGCTTCAGCATCATTCTAAATCTGTTAAAACTTTGTAGAGCTTCAGCCTTAATTGATAACAAATAAATCCACATATATCTTGAAAAATCATCAACAATGAGTAGGAAATAAGACTTACCTCCTAGTGTTGGTGGTTTAATTGGTCCACATAAATCCATGTGTTCCAATTCAAGGGCTTTTTCTGCTCTAAATACCGAGGCTTTAAAAGAACATTTAGCATGCTTCCTTGATATGCAAGTAGAGCATAAGTGATGTAGGATATTTAGAAATATTAATAATCCTACAAATTAGGGAGGACCTATGAAGTGATATCACTGAAGGAACTAAGTAGAAAATCAGATTAGATATGGTAGAAGGATAATGAGGAAATAAGAGAAATAGAAAGGATGATAATGAATTAGGGAATAGAGAATATAAATAGATATTAAGGGAGTTAGGACAGAGATTACTAAATAGAGAATTAGAGAGTGGAGATTATTTAATAATTACTTTAGATAGTGATGATAGTGGAGTTAATGTGGAATATAAGAGAATAATTATGATGATAGGGAGGATAAATAAGAGGAGAAGAAGTATGGAATGGATAAGACGAGGAATAATGGAAGATGTAAGTAAGAAATAGAAAGAATAGATAAGAGAATGCATCTAACGTGGACTCGACAGATCTTGGAGATGAACTATTCTCACAAAAAGAAAGATAAGGATGATACCTTACATTACGGTGAAGAGAATGCTCGTGGAGATATCAAGATTATCCGAAAATTTCCGCCGATTGCGTCTGGACGTAAAGTGTTGAAAGCCGGACGAATGGGGGAGAAAGGGAAAGGGAGATAGAATCGGAGATGAGGGGAAGTGGGAGAGGCACTGGGGAAGACCGATGAACACGAAGGGTAACAACGAACCAAGTAACCCAGTTTTTCATAAAACAACAACTGCCTATGATTGTTACAAAGTTCCGTTTTATAGGAACGAAAGATGGGAAGTCAGCGAGAAGTCGCTTCGTGGCGGTTACTTCAGTTGACTCATTTGGCGTCTTTTGACTTTCATTCGGCGGGAAGAGGAGATGAATAAAAATTACCTCTCGATGACGTTCCGTCGTCGGATTAATCGTGTAAGCATGGCGACGTGGAGAGATTCCCGTATTTTACTTTGACCTCACGAATGCTGACATCTCGTTGGCGGGACGCGTGAAGATTAGTGAGAAAGTGCTTGTATCTTCGCGGCTCGCTCCTTCGGAATTAGCTAAGCTTGATGATATCTCGTCGTTGGGATTATTAGGCGATTGTGGTGACGTAGAGAGACGTCAGTACGTGAGATAACTATCGCGATATTTCCACGATCTCTTGAAGAGTTGTTGGCATCTAAACAGTGTGTATTTTATCTTGAGGTCAAAAATTCCTCTGCGCAGGGTGACGAAAAGGCCGCAACAGACGACAAAGGAGCATCCATTCTCGGTGGGCGTTGACTGGAGACTTTGCAGGGTGAGTTCGTATGTGGAACATGTGACTCGCTTCTTTGCGTGAGCTTCCTGCGAGGACTCGACTATGAAGCATTCCCTCTTGTTGAACCATCGCTCTTGCTTGCGCGATAGTGACGCGGAGATCTCTGCGAGCCGCCGAGTACACAAGTAGAGCTTTGACTTCTGTCTTGTATTCACTGGAGTTGCTCGTGATTAGCTGTCTCTTGTTTTAGGAAACTTCGTTCTTATCATTCGTGAAGTTCATATTCAGACGAGAGGTATTTCCTTTGTTGTAGATGAGGATGTGGAAGGCCCTGACCTTTAAAATCATAGAGGTTTTGTTTTATAGGGATTACTGTCGATATATCTCCACATGGATAGGGGTTGTGCTCTATGATTGTCTTCCTCTCCACATGGATGACTGTCGTTGTTTTCCTTGACAGTAAGATGAGACTTTATGGGCAATAAAACTTTTAACCATGAAGATGTGTTCAACAGGATTATAGGAGGGACAATTCTCGTGATGGTCTTTCTTACTGATAGCTTTCTTCATAGTGATAACTTCATGATTTTATGTTAACCAGGATTGTCCTCTTTAACAGCAAACTTCTTCATACTGATTACTTCATAAGGGATTTGATCTCTGAAGATAGTGTACTTCCATAAATAATAGATCTCCTATAATTCTATCTAAAGGTGGTTTTCAAAAAAAGATAAGGGAGTATACACAAAATGCTTCCTATTGATGTTTCTTGAGATCATTTATTCACACAAGGGACCTATGATATAGTGGATGTGGTTTGGACAATTAGGAACCTATATCAAAGGTATAATGGTGGTTGACTTGGTCCACTCAGAGAATTCTAGTTATCTAAGGATAAGGATAAATGTTTGACCAAATCAATCTTTAGATCAGTATAAAATAGGGAAAAGAGGGAAAATAAATCCCTTAAGATCTACTCTCTCTTTAATGATTTAGAGAGGTCTTCTTCATCCATTTAAATGAATGGATAATTTTCAAACTCATGAGTGAGGAGGAGAAGGAGGAGGAGGAGGATAGGTTCACTTAGAACCCTTGTGTTCATGTTTCAAAATAATTCTCCATCAATAAGTCTTTTGGTTTTTCGAACACAGGTAATCCTCTTACTAGTTCTCCTTTTATCATGCTATCAAGAGTATAAAAACTCTGATGACAAAATCTCCCGTGCCATAACCATGCTTCATCCTCTCTTGATAAATTGCATGACTCACTGATAGCAAGTTTGATTTGATACATATTTCCCCGAGTTTTCTTTGTCTTAGTAAGTAATTTCCCTTTCTTGTTACGGATTGTGAGATATCCTCCACTTAAAGATGTCTTACACCCTTGATCATCGAGCTTTCCGAGACTTAAAATATTTGTCTTCAGCTTTGGTAGGTAGAGAACTCCTTCAAGCTCTATTTCTTCGCCTTTCTTGCATATAACAATGACGGTTCCACGTCCTTCATACTTGATGGAGGATCCATCTCCAAAATTCACAATCCCTGTTTCATCTTTATTAATAGAATGAAAGAATGAGTTCATACCTGTCATATGGCTGCTCGCCCCTGTGTCAAGATACCACAAGTCACAATTGACATCATCTCCATTTCCTTGAAGCAATCTTTCACTGAATTCACTATCTGACAGAATCATTAAAGCCGATTCTTCTTCAGATTCTTCCACTAAATTTGCTTTCTCTTCTTTCCCTTTCTTCTTTTTCTCAGCATGACACTCATCAGCAAAGTGGCCCATCTTTTGACAATTATAACATTTATTTTTGATTTATCAAAAAGCTTCTTTTCACCTTCATCGTTTTCCTCCTTTTGCTGTCTTCCTCTTCCACGTCCTCTACCTCTTCCTCTTGAAGTCTGACCTCGGTCAGTCTTCTTTGTCATCTTGGATGCTTTTGACAACAACGCTTGCTCCTCTTCACGATTATCTCTTTCAATTAATCTTGATTCATGCACACGCAGTGAACCGAGCACTTCTTCAACTGTCATTGGTTTAATGGTGCAAATATGCTCGAGAGAGAGAGTTAGCGTATCAAATTTCTGTTGTAAGGATCTCAACAGTTTGGATACAACATCCTTTTCTTCAAGATTCTCCCCCAAATCTCTAAGTTCAGATAATACTTTCATAAATCTTAAACTATACTCACTCACCTTTTTGTCCTTCCTTATGGACAAATTTTCAAACTCTCGTCTCAAGAATTGAATTCTTGATTGAATCACATGGTCTGCTCCGACGTGTAGAATCTTTAGAGATTCCCAATTTTATTTTGCCGATTTCTTGATATTGACGAGACGAGACCGCGAGGTCGTCGATTTCACACGGTATTGCGTCAAAAATTATTTTGAACTTACCAATTTTAGGAAATTAACTCGAATTGAGTGGCATAATGGTAAATAAGGGTCGAATCCACAGGGAATTAAGGAATTTCTTGATGTAATCTTCGAATTTGATCAAATCGGACAAGACATTGATGGTAGAAATTGGGGAAAATGGTATTTTATGAAAGATAACTTCAAAACGAACCCACGTAATACAAAATCATAAAAAATGATCTTGATTTCATGGAGAAATCGCGAATTGAAGTGGAGAGAAATTTCGGAATGTTGCAATCGCGATTTTGGATGAAATTTAACGAAATTGAATTGTAAATCCTAATCTAAACGTAAATTAAACACTATAGGAAGATTAGGAAGCAAAAAACGCTCCCACTAATCCCCGATTGCGATCAAATCGCGGCGATTAAGCCTCTTAATCACGAAGAACACGAAGAACGCGATCGGTGGATTCAAGCTGCGATTTCTCCTTCGATTCTCCACCAAATCTTGACTTCATCCCCTCCGTGGATGCGGAAATGAGAGAGGAAGAGAATGGAATCAAGAGAAATGAGAGAGAGGGTGTCTAGACAGTTCAATTCGATAGAAATCTCAACTCGGATGCTTACAAACAATGAAGAATAAGTCTTTTTAGAGGGCTTTTGATCGTAACCGTCCGATCGAAACGATCGACGGTTATGATGAAACGTCCACGATGGACCGTTTCGAAAAATATTGTGGCCGTCAGATCGAGGATGGAGCGTCTGGATGCGATCCCCCGAGATGCGTTATAAAACGCGTTTGATCACGCCCCTTGGATTGCAATCGGACGGTCGCGATTAGCTCCCCACCGTTTCATCTCAGCCGTTATAACACTCACAATTAAAGCACGTGCTCTTGATCTGATCCGGTGCTCCGGCGTCCATCCGATCGACGCGTATCGTTCAATCGGCGAGTCGATCTGACGCACGGTAAGCAACCATGTCACCTACATCGTAAATATAACGTGTGGATTAGTCCCAAACGGAATTAATTTTAGGGAACCGTCGGGTTTATAAGACCAGACGGTTTAAGAGGTTCGATTACCCCTTCCGATATACGGAAGGCTGAAGACCTCTTATATATTATGTACTATATGATTAATGAATATAATTATATGCCGCGTAGACGCCGCGTAGGCGCCGCGTGGGCCCGCGTGGCGCTGCCACGTGGCCCTGAGTGCCACGTCGCATCCACGTGGCCCCGCGCGGAAATAAAACGCTTTTTGCCTTATTTTTAATTATTTTAATCAATTTAAATCGAAAATAAATTCATAAAAAATCTGAAAAAATCCTAAAAATTGTAAAATCCATAACTTTCAAAATATAACTCCAAATTAATCCAAATTTCTTTCATTTGATCTGAAATTTAATTATCTATTTAAAAATTCAAATTTAATAAATAACAAGAGTTTAAATTCTTATTTCAAAAGTACATTCATTTATTAAGATTTTAAACTTTAGAAAATGAAATAAATGTTAATAAAAAATGATTTCTCTTGTTATTTTAATTTAAAAACACTTATAATCTCAAGAAAAAGATAGGTTATCAAACTATTAAATTCTACTTTATCAAAATTAACCCTAAATTAGAGTATTTTGAGATTATAATGACTTTTTCATAGAATAATAGAAAAATACATATAAGTATGATAACATGCATGGAAATGAAATCATTTATACTTTAATATGCATCAAAAATCATGTTTTATGATGTAAATATAACATGTTATCAGATATCCATTTGGAAACTTGCTGATTCGGGAATCGAACTAAGAATCGCCGACAATGCCAACTGATATTTCTTTCGGTTTTCTTCATCCCCTCCAATCACTTCCCACAAACCATGCACCTCTAAGTAGACTTCCATACGCATTGCCCAGAGGCGATAATTCGTATCTGATAATATGAAATTAGAGTTTATCACCTGATTCTCTAGTTTTTGTAGAACACCAGTTGATGACGAGCTCGCCTCCCTGATCTTCCGCGACATCTCCACAGGTAGATCTTAGAGCTCTGATACCAATTTTTGGTTTCTCACACTCGGAAACTCACTCATCTACTATCAAATTCAAGAAGAGGAAAGACACAAACGAAAGAAAAGATGATTTCACTCTCACGCACACACATTCGTTCACCGCATACACGCCTTAAAATAGGCAAAAATAGAAAATAAAAACAAAGGAATAAAAATCGTGATGACCATAATGGTCCGAGCGATGACGTGGCTTCACGATCGTCGTTATAACTCCCCGAATCCGACAGTCACTAAATCTCCCTCTTCACTTAACACTTCAAAACTCATCTAAACCTTTTATTCACGATCAGACGGTACAGATTATGTCCTTCAAACATTACAGCAAGAAAAGACAGCCAGGCCTTCAGGACTCGCATGCAGGAGATCAACGGCCGTCAGTGGATCCGAATTACTGGAGGGTTATCTTCCTCTTCCCCACCCCAAACATATGCTGGAGATTGCATGGCAAACCGCATCAACACTGTAGGCACAGTGTTGGCCGCAGAAGTTTATTGACGAAAAGGAAACAGTGAAAAAACATCCTCAACGAAACCTCCTTTGCTCAGTCAGGCGAGAACAATACCTCACTTGGGCCTCATATAACTAATAATTCCTCTAAAGCCTCTTGGATTTCAACTTTTAAAAAAAAACGCATCTCAGATTTGAGTTTCTTGCGCTGCCAATCAGATGGCGCCAAAAAATTAAGTTTTCTTAAATATTCTAAACTTCATGGGAGAAATAAGGAGCTCACTGCTGGGTTAGAGATTCCCCCATGTAGGGAATTGCAAGTCTTTAACCACATACCGCATTTCAAAGTTAAAGGTCCATTTAAATTCACTCAAGAACTTAGTCAAAGATGTTCAGTGGACACTAATTCTCGATGATGATTGATAACATGCTATTTTTACATTAATTACATGATTATTAATGCAATTAAAGGCATTAATTATTCCAAATATATGCATGTTATCAAGTTTAAAGCATATTTCTATCATTTTATATTAATTCATGTTATGATCTAAAAATACACTAAATTATGGATTATTATAAATAATTAAAGATTATAATCTTTAATCCTAATTACATTTATGATCATAATCATGTTTTAAGGATGAAAATATGAGGGAAAAGATTTTAATTAACATTTATGTGCTTATATAAATTTATTTTACATAAATGTATAAAATTAATTAAAGTTTAATCTCTTATTATTTTAATAATTTGACTTTTTATAATGATAGATTATTCAATTTCTGATCCAAAAAAACAAATTTGAATTAATTTGGAGTTGTATTTTGAAAGTTATGAATTTCACAATTTTTAGGAATTTTCTGGAATTTTTCTGAATTTATTTATATTTAATTTCGATTTTTAAAGTCTTTTAAATTAATTAAAAAAATCTCAAAAAGGGGTATATTTCGCGCATGTACACGTGGATGCGACGTGGCACTCGGGGCCACGTGGCTCTGCCACGTGGATGCGACGTGGCACTCGGGGCCACGTGGCTCTGCCACGTGGACAGCACGCGGGCGCCTGCGTGGCGTTGATGTGACACGTGGACGCTATTTATATTTACTATATATATATTCATATAATGTATATAAGTCTTCCGATTATCGGAAGACAAATTATTAATAGCTCTTATTTGTCATACCTTATATACGCGTGATTCCTTCTTTATTTCTTCGGTGTGGGACTATTTCACTTCCTTTTATTTTATTTCAGGGCGACGTGGCAACGTCTCGAGCGTCGAATTTAATCGCGATCGATTCCGCGTGTTGATCGAATGGACATGCGGTCCTCCCGATCAAACAATCAAGCACGTGCCTATTTATTCACTTAAGTGAATAAATCGTGACCGTCGATCGTGATTATTATAACGGTCCAGATTATTCTCAGCAGATGGACATCCAAACAAATCTAAACTACACGATGAAGATCTGACGATCATCACAAGACGACGATTCATCCAAAAGGGCGCACGATCGTCACCATTGATCGTGATGGTCTCTTCATCGGACGGCTGATATCAAAAATCGTTTCTTATAAAAATCGTTCTTCGCGACGAAGAACAGGCCCGTGATCAATCATCAAATTCTCTGTGTTTTCTCCACCATTTCGCGAGCCGTTTGTTTCCCCTATACTCTTGACTCATTTCTGCACCAATCTAATGTATGAAATCATAGTTTAATCGAAAGAGAAAGGAGAATTTCCATCTTGAACTTCAAACTTCGTCTTCGGAAATTCGGAATGAAAAGCCTTGCATCCGGCGATTAATTGGATCATTTCGAAGGCTAATTTGGGTTAGATTGTGTGTTTTCATCTTAATCTTTTATCATTTAGTATTCATTTTACATTTTGAATCGTAGATTAAGTTTAATTTCATTTTAATTTTGGTTTTTAATCAAAATTGTGATACGAATTTTCTCCTAACTTCAAACTTCGATTACTCAGCGAATTCTTATCCAGATCACCTGATTTTTGATTCCGTGGAATCGCAATTGAGTTATCTTTCTTAATATACTAAATTTACGCCCAATTTTTAATCTCAATTTGTCGTCCGATTTGACCGAATTTCAAAGATATCTCTCAAATTTCCCTAATTCTCCGTGGATTCGACCCTTAATTACCATTATACTAATTAATTGCTTTGATTAATCATAAATTGGTAAGTGTAGGACTTTGTTTTGACACTAAGTCGTGTGCATTCAATGACCATACGATTTAGTCTCATCAATGATGGGTGTGCATTTAATGTATATTGAGGAAAGCACTCCCCACTTTATCCCTTTTTGTGTTATCCAAAGCTCAACGACTGGTCCAGTTTTTTTTTTCATCATTCTTATCTTGCATCTTGGCATCTTTCTTCTGAAAGTTGAAAATGTAATTTCCTTCGCTTAAATGTTAAAGAATTGGTTGGTAATGCTCGTCCGCTAACTAAGCAAGATCGGAGTTCATTTAAACAATGTTCCAGAGAATGATGTACAAATGGGACATGAGAAATATCCATAACAAAGCTTGAGGGGGGGGGGGGGTGTTAGGAAGTGATCGTCACTTTACATAATCTTTGTGTTTTACATTTTACAATTGTACCCTACATATCTTTTATGGTGAGGATCTAACCTTACATGAATCTACAATGTTCTCTAATTCTCTAGAGCGACTTCAAGGATTTGGGCAAATTGTACTTGTAACCCTATTGAAAGGGCCACTATGTACTGAATCAAGTTTTCATCTTCTAGAGACCCTTACTATTCTACTCAAGGGTATCACGAGTCCCAATATAAACTTTTTGTTCTACTCAAAGACAACTGATTTATGTTAAACAGTTAAATGTGCATTTGAACACCAAAGAAAGTTTTCGCATCACATTTACTTGGTAGTTACGAGAAGATAACTTATTCACTAGAAAAACATTAAAACTCAATACAAAGATGTATGGATATAAGTGAGGGAATTTGAAGAAAGAATAAATACCTTAAGGAGTTTAGGATCAATAAATGAGATGACGTAGACTCTCTGAAGACTTTCATGCCCAAATTACCTCGCCAATAAGACGAAAAGGCCATGGTAGAGAGAAATATTAACAAAGGCATTTTCCATAAAACTTTCATTCATAAGCATCTTTTGGTGCCAAATTCAAACCTTCAAGCACTTAAATGCTTTAAAAAAGCATGTATTTATACTTTAGGGTTGATAACATGAAATTTATTCTAGTAATTACATGATTATTAATACAAATTAAGACATAAAATATTATATTCTTATGCATGTTATCATATTTTGGGTGCATATCTATCATTCTAGGCAATTGAAAGTTATAATATCCAAATACACTATTTTAGGGAAAATCGTGCATAATTAAAGTGATATTTTAGAGTAGATTATTCACGTTTTAAAATTTGAGATTAGAATTAAGTTTTAATTGCAAAATAATGAGAGATGACGAGGCAACTGATGTAGTGTAGATAAAATTACGACGCCACGTGGCGGCATATGAGAAAGCCCCGTGTCACACACGTGTACATGTGCGCGCGTGTGAGTGTGTGTGTGCGCACATGTGTGCGTGTGTGTGTTTGATTAATGAGAAAGCACCTTTTTCAAGATTTTCGCTATCTCTTTAATTACACCACTTATATACCCGTCGAATCGTTTGATTTTTCATCATGTGGGACTATCTTTCTGTTTATTTATGCGCAGGTGACGTGGCATCATGGGGAGCCTCTGATCGCGCGATCAAATCACGATCGTCGATTGTCACTTAAGTAAGAGGGTACGCCGCACACTCCTATTGGGCGATTATTCATTTTATAAAATTTTAATCTCAGCCATTAATCTAAGGATTTATAACGGCTAAGATTAAATGAGATTAAAATCGCCCAATGGACACGTTAGATCAAGTTTAGATGATGAACGTTTCACACGTTTCTTCTTCAGTGCGACGTTGTGAAATCTGAGTGGTTCATCTTTGATCGAACGGACACGACTTAACCGTAATGATTTGCATCCAAGCATTTCATCAGAGCCATTGAGCAAAGATGAAATGGCAAATTCCATAGTTACGCCCAAATTTGCCAATTTATATGAATTTTCTTTGACATATAATGTATCCTTGGATGTTTTCGATTAATCGACTTGTCTAGACACCACCATCCTTAATTATTGCTTTCTTCTTCTAGACTCATTTCCGCATTCAAGGAGTGGTTGAAAGTGAGATTTCGTTGAAAGAATAGGGAGATCTTGAATGCCGACGATTGTCTTCGAAATCGTGGAATAAAAAGCCTTTGATCCGGCAATCAATTGGATCATTTCAAATGCTATCTTGAGTTAGATTATGTGCTTTCTTCCTTATATTTCATCATTAGATTGTAATTTAGAATCATTGATTAGGTTAATTTTAGATTTTATTTTGGTATCTTCGCGTTAGGAAATTTCTACCTGATTCGCTCTTTAATTTCTTTGTGAATCTTGATCCAAATCGAGTGATTTTTAATGTTGTGGATTCGTCTTTGATTTCTCTTTCCAAATCTATCAAAATCTCTAATTTTTCAACTCATTTCATCATCCGATTTGATCGAATATCAAAGAATGCCTAAAAAATACCTTAATTCTCCATGGATTCGACCCTTATTCACTACTATACTCCTTAATTTGTGATTAATATTTAAAATTGGTGAGTTTGGTAATTGTTTTGACGTGTATCTATGTGTTTTCAACGACCTCGTGGATACGCTTTGTCACCTATAATTTCATGTTTTTCCTAGTTTTTGGTAGCCCCAAGGATATCAGACATATCAAAAGAGAAGAAGCTTCCAAAATTTGTAGTAGATATCTCATCACCATGCATAATTTGTGAAAAATCTAGTAGAGCACACAAATCTTCTTGGCATATGACTTATAAATGAAAGACCACTTCCTCTTCTTTGAGATGAGAAATTGAAAAATATAAACTAAAAGTTCAACAACTATTTCGATGGATCAAAGATCAAAATGAAAGTTGAATGCCGAATCCAATGAAATCAAATGCTTCAGATGATTGTTTCGTACTAGTTGAGCATCAATGTTGCTTCAGCAGAAAGACTTCTGCGTTGAATGATTGTGAGTGATCAGTGCTTTCTAGAGAGACTATTGGTGAGGTCATCATATATTCAAGGATAGAGTGCCCACTGTGATCTGAATGAAAATCGCTAAGAGCTTGGGAGATTTTTGAATGGAAATTGCAGCGTGTCATGGAGAGTGAGGATCGTATTTGTTTCTCTCTTTTTTTTTCTTAGAAAACTCACAAGGTCTCGGGGGCTTTTCCAACAAAGAGCCTCATGAGTATTTTTGTGTTTTCATTTTTCTCTTTTTGTTTTTGTTTTTGAGGTAACTAAAAAAAAGACCATTAGATAACATTAAGTGAAAGATAAAATATAATAAAAATACATTAAAAATATAAACAATGATAGATTTTATCTATAAAAAATGAAGAAATGTTGATATTTATCATTGAGCCTCGACCTACTCTCTTCTACCTTTTGGTTGTGTAATACTAAGAGAGAATGATGTAGGATAATTTGAATGCTATGCTAGTTATGATGATGATATGATTTAAGAAATAATCCTACATATGAGGGAGGATCTATGAAATGATATCAATATGAAAGTGGATTATAAATCAGTGAGAATATAGTATGATATAATTCAGGAATATAAAGATATATAATGATTTAGTAGGGATGATAAGATGATTAATAAGAGACGAGAATAATGTGTTTAAGTGAGTGAGAAATATTTAAGAATAAAATAAGTAAGGATTAGTTTTTGAGAAGAGAGATAATGTTACGACTGAGAATAGAGGAGAGGTAAGAGAGGGTATGGTGTGGAACATGTAGTAGGGACTGTGAACAAAATTTAGGAGAAATCATATAGATGAATATGAGATGAGGTATGCGGAGATATAACAACAGAATATATTATATCTTATAGGGGTAATAGTCCGGAAACCCCCAATGTTTGGGTTTTGTCCACTTTCCACCCCAATGTTTGGAAACAGCCGCCTCCACCCCAATGTTTGACAAGGAGTGGAGGCTGTACCCCGACGCTTCTATCGCGCAGAGCTGGCAACGACGTGGACGCCACGACAGCAGCTGACCAGACGCGGAAGCCACGTCGCTGCCATGTCAGCACAGGGCAAAACAAAAAAAGGAGCCACTTGCTGCCAAGTCGAAAGAAATCGTGGCGGGGAGAGAGGATAGCGGAGGGGAGTGGCGGCGAGAGGGAGGATCGGTGAGAGGGAGCGGCGACGAAGTCGGCGGAATCCGGCAGCGAGAGGGAGCGGTGGCCAAGAGGAAACCGGCCTCTTGTATCATAGCGGGAAGCTCCGGTTTATACTCTCTGCAATCCTTCCCCCAGATCCCTTCTATCCTAGCCATAGCGTACAGATTCACAAGTATCTTCAGCCCGGGCTCTACTTTATGACCAGTGGGAAGGACTTCCGCCGTTGCCGGGCTCTTATGCTCTAACGGAACTGGAGGGAAGAGTCTCAGAGCTTCGTGTAAGGCCGCGTTTAGATAGATAGCAGATTTCAGCTCCTCTACCTTGAAGACGATAGGGTTTTCTTCGAACATGTGAGCCTCTGAGATTGGTTTCAGCTCGTTGAGGATCTTCTTCTCCACCTCCGGGTGCTGGGAAATCACGTAGAAGAACCAGGTGAGTGCCGTGCTGGTCGTGTCTCTCCCTGCTAACAGCAAGTTCAAGGCGGTATCTTTAAGAAACTTCGATTCCATGGCTGTGCCTTTAAGATACGAAGAAATCAGATCGGGTGCCACGTCACCGTCTTCCTCTTCGTTTACGCGGTTCGCCATCTTCTGCGAGATTAGGGTACCCATGAAATCGTTGATGGTTTTGCATGCCAAAGCCATCTTCTTCTCTTCTCCGATGCGCAGCCACCTCAGAAACTTCCACCACCGCATGGGCATGGCGTACCGAGAGAAAACCACATTCTCGCGTTCCTCCGCCGCCGCTCCCTCTCGCCGTCGTTCCCCTCCGCTATCCTCTCTCCCTGCCGCGATTTCTTTCGACTTGGCAGCAAGTGGCACCTTTTTTTGTTTTGCCCTGTGCTGACATGGCAGTGACGTGGCTTCCGCATCCAGTCAGCTGTTGCCGTGGCGTCCACGTCGCTGCCAGCTCTGCGCGATAGAAGCGTCGGGGTACAGCCTCCACTCCTTGTCAAACATTGGGGTGGAGGCGGCTGTTTCCAAACATTGGGGTGGAAAGTGGACAAAACCCAAACATTGGGGGTTTCCGGACTATTACCCCTATATTATAATATAGAAAATAGGGAGAGAAGGTGAGAGACGAGAGTAGATCGTGGAAGGAGAGTGAGTGTTGGAAAATGACAGGGAATGTGGGAGATTAGAGAGGACCGAGAATCTAATGTGGACTTAAGATTTATGAAACGAACTATTAATCACGTAAAAGGAGGTAGAGGATGATACCTTGAGAACGACGTGAAGAAGATGCTTTCGATAATACCGTATTGATCCAGATCTGCCTCGGAATGTTTTAGACACAATGTTGATGAAAGTGGACAGAACGGGAGGGAGAAAAGGAAGGGAGATAGAACACGGAGATGAAGAGGTTGCAGGAGAATGGTGGAGACACAGGAGAACACGAAACACAAAGGTGATAATCACCGAAGAACCAAAGTAACCAATTTTATCAAAAAACATCTGATTTGTTCTCTTACAGATTCTCAATTTATAGAAATAGAATGAAGAGTCGCGTCGTGTAAATAATTTCTACATTTGGTTGACAGGTTGACCCGGCATCTTCAACGCGATGGGAGCTGAGGCAGTTACGGATGGTGAAGGCGTCTTCTCGTGTTCGCCGTTATGCCGCTTCTCCATTCCACGTCGGATGGTTTAAGATTGCGCGACATATCCTGATATGGGTGAGGTTGTAGGGTGGCATCCTGGATGGAATCGGATTTGAGACGCATGTTGATCTCTCGTCGCGGACGTCCAGTTAACGGTAGATTCTTCTCTTTCACGCGAGCTTTCAGTTCGTTGGTATCCGTGGGTAGATAGTTAACGCCGGGGTGTGGATGGATATGTTGACCGGGCCTCGTATCTTATTTAATATTCTCCTGTTGGCGGTTGATTCTCCAAGACCCACGAACGCGTAGATCCTGAGCAGTCCCGCTATTCCGTACGCGTAATAAGCTTCGCCGATAGCTTGAAGTCGGCGCGCATGCACGTTGATCTTGAATCTCTTCGGGTGGAATAATCTATGTTCTCGATAATCCAGCGTCTGGAGCGGTCAAATTTGAGGTAGCTTCCGTATGTTTGCCAGAGTAACGAGAAGGAGGTAGAGAAGAAATTCCGTCGTCGGTTTATCTCGTATTGTGGTGACGTGGCGAGTTGTAGCGTTCACCGCGTTTCACTTTCCTGAGGTTTTGCAGGTTCAGTAGCAGTCGAGTTCCGTCATTCGCGTGCAGGTCTTCTTTCCTGTCTTTATAAGAGGAGTGGCTGCTCTCGGATGGGAGTTCCAGTGTAGGAGGGCGCTTCACAGATATGGATAGGACGACAGGGAGGTTTCGCTCCAAGTTATACGGCTTGAGACTCCAAGTCATGACTGTATCTCGAATTCCTTTCCTTGGTTCTCGAAAAGTACCCTCCAGGAAATTCCTCAATTAGTCGGGGAGGATACCTTTAGAAACAACACTGTGCTGACTTTTCTTTTTCTTTGTTTAAGCCGTGAGGGCTTTGTAAGCTCCTCGCGGATGACTTTTAGTCACCTTCCTTGCTTGATTAGTAGTGGTTGATCCAAGCTTTCTTTATCTTCTTTAGGGGGTGGATCACGTGGGATAGAGTCCTCAATGTGAAATATCACTTGTGCTGCTCATAGTTAGGCCATCTATATTCATTGATCTTGTGTTGGTAAGAGGATAAGTGTCATTTTCTTCTTCAATTGTGAGGTTTCTTTGTTGTTAGTCTTCACTGTCTTCTTGTTGATTTCTTCTTTGATAGAGATCATAACTGTCGTCATGGGCTTTGACTTGAGCTGCTCTTGAAATTAGATTCCTCTAACAGTAATAAAATAGAGATCTCTCTTAAAATTCTAACTAAGGTGGTTGTCAAAGGGGAAAGGAATTTAATAACAAAAGGATTCCTACTGATTTTCTTTTGGAGATCATTAATTAAAATTATATAAGGTACCTATGATATGGTGGATAAGGTTTGGAAAATTAGGAACCTATATTAAAGGAAAAAGGGTGGTTGACTTGGTCCATTCAAGGGATTCTAAGTTTCTAAGGATAAAGGTTATATTTATTTTGACCAAGTCAATCTTTGGATCAGTATAAAATAGAGAAAGGAGGGAAGATAATTCCCTTAAGATCTACACCCTCTTTAATTATTTAGAGAGGTCTTCTTCATCCATTTAAATGAATGGATATTTTTTTAAACTCATGATTAAGGAGGAGAATAGGTTCACTTGGAACCCTTGTGTTCATGTTTTTAAAATAATTCTCCATCAGAGAACCAAAAAAGTGAGGAGAGAGAAAATAGGGCTTTATATAGAGAGGGTTTTTAGGGTTCTAGGTGACCAAAGGTGGAGATCTTTCACCCTTATGATCTTCCACCCAAAGGACATCCAAGGGTGTGGTTAGCTCTTAAAGGGGTAACCTTATTCCTTAACGATATGACTTAACCCTCATCTAAAGTAGGGGTCTTACCTCCTCCAAAAGAGGTAATCACTCCCCTTCTTGTATGGGCCCACTTGGTAAAAAAGGTGTCTCCCAACCCCATCGTAAATAATAATAACATCTATCTTAAGATGATGATGATAACATGCAACTTATACTTGTAATTACATGATTATTAATGTAATTTAAGGCATACAAAATTTCATCCTTATGCATCTTATCATACTTTGAGTGCATATTCATCATTATATGTAATTTAAATTATAAATCTTAAAATGAATTATTTTTAAAGGATAATCATGCATAATCAAAGTTAAAATTTTTAAGTAGATTATCCCTATTTATATTTGAGATTATAATTGAGTTTTAAATGTAAATTTTAAGAAAAAAATATTTTTATCCACACTCATTCATTTTTCTAGTTTGATTTTTCAAAGGGAAATGTGTGTATTTTTGAATTAGAAATTTATTCTCTTCTTATTTCTTAAATTAAAAATACATAGAATGATAGATTATTTAATTTATGATAAAAATTTTGTATTAAAAATAAGTTATAATTTGAAACTTATGAATTTTCTATTTTGTACGGATTTTTTAGATTTTTCTAAATTTTAATGAATTTATTTTAATTTAAAACATTAAAAAAACTTGGTTTTTAAGTGCGTGTTAACATGGCATGCACACTTGCGTGTTGCCGCGTGGCAGCATATGCACATGCCACGTGATGCACACATGGCACTTATTTATCACGCTAAAATACATTGTCTAGATATTTATTTATACACAAAGATTTTCTTAATTTTTGTAATTTCTGACTATGTTTTTCTTTATTTTATACAGGTGACATGGAGCGCTCAGAGGCGTTCAATCCAAGCGATTTGATGGATTTAATCTCAGCCCTTCACTTTCACTTAAGTAAAGGGGTACATGGCACACTCTGATTCAACAACGATTCTCTTTATAAAAACAACGAATCTGGACCGTTGAATCAAGGAGAAATAATGGTCTAGATTTTTTATGACCGATGGACTCCTATAAGATGCATGACAACATCTCAAACGTTCTACAAAGATCAAACGACGAGCGTTACATGACCTTTAATTTTCACGTGGCAACATGGATTTATTATGATGATCTAATGCAGATCCAAGGCCTGGGACTCAATCACGATGATTCGATTTCAACTTTTCAATCATAACCATTTATGACATCTAAGGAGATGATCCAACAGCTACACTCAAATCGTCTTCTATCTATCTCTCTCTTCTCTTTGACGTTGGATGCATTCTTGGATTTTTGATTGATCAAAAAATTTGGATAGTAGAATCCTTGAATCTCTTACTTCGATCTTCTTCTAGACTCAATTCCACATCCAGGGGAGTGCTTGAAATTAATATTTCGTAGAGGGAGAAAGAAGAATTCACTGCTTGAACTCTGAATTTTTATTTTTCGAAATGAGGAATGAATTACCTTGACTCATTGATTAATTGGACCATTTTGAGCGTAATTTTGGGTTAGATTACATGTTTTTCTCCTAGTCCTTCGTCCTTTATCAGTTTATTGATTTTACTTTCAGTTCATAAATTAGGTCAATTTTACAAAATTTCCTCAATCTCTCTCTTTGCGATCAATTTTTCTCGCATCACTTTACTCTTTCTCCATAGATACAAGTCCAAATTGTGTGATTTTGAATTCCATGGATTCGCCTTTGAGTTCTCTTTCTGAAAATAGTAAGTTTCCTAATTTCTCACCTCAATTCATTATCTAATTTGATCAAAATTTGAAGAAATATCTACAATTCTCCATGGATTCGACCCTAACTACTGTTCAAATGAATTTGCAATTAAATCACAATTTTAGTGAGTTTAGACATTGTTTTGATGCATACATATGTCTTTTCAACGACCTCATGATCACGCTTTGTCAGATGACTTTTACCTTATAAATATAAATTAATCTAGTTTGAAAGGATTTTAATACAGGTTGGTCAACCCTTCCTAAAATAGAGAAAGTTAACCAACTTTGACATACCTTAATAAAGTGTTTGCCCCAAACAAGATAGGACAATCTCTATAATTATGAACAAACTAAATCTGACCACCTATAACCTTTCTTCACAACTTTGACCACCTTTGACCATTAATTATACCCTTTGACTTGTTAGACTTAGAGTTGATTCGGCCCCAATACATTTTGATTACGTGTGTTTTTCATTATTGTTGTGCATTGATTTCATGTAATAAAATATAGTTCTCTAATATATTGTCAACAAGGTTCAAATTCACATGGAACAAAAGTAATGAGGTTAGGCATTCAAAAGAAAGATAAAGGCAAGAGAACATGCATAAGAGAGAATGGAGCGTGTAGAGGTCTGCGGCTGGTCTTCACCATGTGCAGATGGAGGTGCACACCAAGCCTTTGAAAATGAGAAGAGTGCTGTTGTGAGTATAGAGAGAGGAGAGAATGAGAAGATTCACAAGAGTTAGTTAGGGTTACATGAGAAGAATATTTAGGGCTGGACAAGAGTGAGAGAGAGAGAGAGAGAGAAAACTATATAGGAGGTGCACCTTCAAAATGATGTGTAGGCGTTTTGTCCTGACAGGCTCTGAGAACCAGAAAATGATAATCTTTCCTTCTTGTACTGGAACCACTTCTGAAGAGGTACTGGACTCAGACACTTCAGAAGAGAAAGGACACTTCAGAAGAGATAGGAAGAAAGGGACACGTGCAATTTGAGATGCTTTGAATCGATCTCCATATCCAGCAGGCGTCTGGCAAATTCTTCCCCGACATCTTTTGCAAGTTTCTTCTTTGTTTGTTTGCTTATCTCACATGCTGGACTGAGCACCTCCCATAACCTAGTCTAATGGACCCAATGTTTTGATAAAATTTAATGAAAATTTAAGGTTCATTGAACTAAATCATAACCTCAAGATGAGGTGATTTGGAGAGATACTGTCGATGGCTCTCAAGTTCCCCAGGGCAAGAATGACAAGTCAACGTTAACATTTTCCCATGTTCATCGTAGCTATGGGGCAGAATCACCGGTCAGCGCTTCATACTCCACAAGATCCACCGTGAAGTCGCTGCTCCAAAAAAATGTAACAAGCAAGCGCGTGACTATCAGAGATAGAGGGAAGTGTGTGTGTGTGTGTGTGTTTGTGTTTGTGTACGTGTATGTGTATGTGTGTGGAGAGAGAGAGAGAGTACTTGACCGAGTAGAGGAGGAGCCCTGCGGCTTCAACTCCGAACGCCAGGTAGTAGAGCCAGTCCACCTAAAACAATCTCAGATGAAGAAAGAAGAGAGGAACAGGAGAAATAGGAGAGACCAGACCTTTTGGCGGTAGAGGAAGACGCGGATGGCAATTGCCCACATGTCGGAGGTGAGTAAAGAAAGATTCAACAGAGTAGCGCCGCTTAACTGCAGCACGCCTTTCCGAGATTGAGACGATACACTTCTATTAGATTTAAACTTCGATTTACAGCGGCGCTGACCTCGAGGACCAACGGCACCACGGCGTAGAACAGAGTCATCGACGCAGCGTACCCGGTGAAAAGTCCTATCTAGGAGCAAAACGAGCAAATAAAATCCCAATACAGAAAATCAATGATCTTATATCAATTATTTTCCGTAAAACCTATGTTTTATTCGGTTTAGTACGTAAGGAGTTCGGACTTACCGTCATTGCAGACCACTCCATTGACAGAAGCTCCTTCCTCTCGAATACGACTCTGAATTCACACCGTCATGGAGCGCTAATCGAAATTCGATCGTGGAATAACCATAAGAATTCTGACGTCTTCGCAGTAATCATTAATTTCCTAGGTCAAGAATCAGTCTCTCTCTCTCTCTCTCCCCCAATTGAAAGAAGGATACATTTGGCCGGCGCTTATAAGCACGCCGAACAAACCGAGCATCGTCAGCAACTCCAGCCTGTCCTTGTTCTTCACCAAAAATTCCTGCAGCGAGTCATCTCTTTTTTTAGAGAAAAGAGAGGAAATATAGTGCGAGTGGACAAACAATCCGTCCCAATAAGGAAAAAATCGAGTCCTTGACCTCTCCGACGTTGCAGAATGCGTAGAACAGGGTCCCCACGACGACGAGCACGTCGCCCAGCAGGGGTTTCTTCCCTCCTGAAGACGATTCCTCAGATAAAATTGTAATAAGGATGTCGATCGAAAGAGTTTGCTACTTACCACCAGAAGAGTCGAAAGCGTCGGACAGAAGCACCAGAGCCAGGCCGGCCACGCAGGCAGCGGCTCCGAGAAATTGAGAAATGGAGTAGCGCGTTCCGAGAAGCAGCCAGGTGAGGAGGATCACCCACGGTATGGTCCAGCAGTCCAGCAGCGTCGCACTCGTGATCGACGTGTACTGGTACGCCTTCACAACTGCCAGGCAACCAGACCATTGGTAGACTCACCAGGGGGGATGGAGAGAGAGAGAGAGGTCAATGGGGGAAAGTGAGAGAATCACCGAGATAATTGCCCTGGACATCGACGATCGCCAATGCCCCGTACCAGTACCAGGGAGCCTAACATTGGCAATCAAGAATATTCTGTCAGGCCTAGCATTCGGAATCTCTGTCCACGGAGAAAAAAAGGGAGGAAGCGTAATCTCGTTGGGACAATACCGTGAGCTTCCGGCCACGGGACAGGGAGACGGTGCCGCAGACCAGCGAAAGGGAGAGATACGTGAAGAAGGATTGAGTGAGCGGCGCGTCGATTCCTGAAAATGGGGGAAAATCGTAGGAGGATGATAACAAATAGAGAAGGAGAAATGGAAGTAGACTCACCGCGTCTGGCGATTTGGGAAGAAGTGAAGCTCGTCGCCGCGAGTAGAAGGGAAAGAAACTGCCCCAAGAAGAGAACCGACGCTATTCTCTGCATCTCCTTGCCGCCGATCGCCGTCGCCGTGAAAGGTAAGGAGGAAAAAGGACTCTGCGGGAATCGAAGTTGGTCGAATATCTGCAACAATAATTGAACACACAAATCTCGAGCTCGGCTCCCACCGTCCTAGTCGATGCCGGCAGCATCTCGCCGGCCCGGCGGGAGTCCTCCATTCCGGAAGAAGATATCGGAAGCTAGATCCAACTTTCGGTCAAACGGCGGGTGGACGCGGTGGGATCTCCCACTGTCCAAACTCCACTACTCCAATCGGGGGATAAATCGTCACAGGCAAGACTGGTGGCCCCCACACGATGATGCGCGATGACGGCGGAGCTTTGAGCACGAGGAAGCTTCGCTTTGGTCAACTTCCGTTGACCGTCCCTCTCCATTTCAAAAGAGGTACGGCAGATTGGCGGCTGAGAGGTGACCTGTCAGGGCAGCAGACTTTTTTTTTCTTTTTCTTCCTCCCCGTATTTCATTATTGAGGTAGGTCTTCGGCGAAGATTGACATTCCGCGGGGGCGGGCCGGGCCAACCCGCCGGTTTGAGCCCGAAGCACCAAGCCACTGACGTCGCTCGGACCGAACCGGGCGGCTGCGGATAAACCGGGCTGCAACGAGCCCCGTTCGGAAAAGGTTGCCATCCGGATAAGAATTGCAGGGGGCTCAAGCTTATCCGGTAAGTTGGACCGGCGGCGGCTCATGACTGCTCCCCCCAGGGATCCAATTCGGCCAACTACTCAACGTTGCCGTCGCCCGATTCGTCTGATGGCCTCCCACAAGCAGATCGACTGACGCACGATCGAAAGTCAGGCGTCTGATGGACGTCCCTCGTTCGTCGGACTCAAAGCTGTGGCCGTCTGAGCGCGTGACCCGTCCACGTCCCGCGATGGCAGTATCTCCCTCCTAGGGAATACGTGTCGTCTTCTCAACCGATGACAGAAGATCCTCTCGGGTGAAACCGAGGCATCTCGCCCGTCCAAATTCTCCTGTACGGCGAGGAGGCGGCCACGTCGCGTTTCCTAGAGTGCGGCGCATGAGAAGGAGGGAGTCAGAGCGAGAAGGTGGGGACGCGGAATCAGCGGGGCCCGCGACGAGGAGAGAAACCGCCTATGCACTCCGCAGCGGCCGACTCCACGTATTCACGGCTTCCGGAAAAATAAAATTCGAATAAATAAGTAAAAAGAGTTGGCATAGATTTATATAATACGCGCCGCGCCGATCGTCTCCCGTGTCAGAGAGGCTTGTCGCAGTTCGCAGTTTTCCAGGCTGTAAAACCAGACCTTTTTAGGTTCAATCAATCTCCCCTATTCTTCCCGTTCCGTGGTCTCTCGCCCCTTTCCCCCTTCTCCAAGTAATAGAAGCCTCACCTCCTCTCCTCGCCTCGGGTGAGTTCTCGCGCTCCCGTCCGATTCTTCCTCTCCTGCGCGTAAGAAAGTAATCCTCCCGATCTTTTCTCGCGAAAGAAGGCTTTTCGGTCCGCGTTTCCATCTTTTTTGCCCCCTCTCAGGTCCGATGATAGGGTCAGGTTGCTGGCTCAGATCGCCCCTGGTCACCCCGTTTTTCTCGATCGCTTCAGATCGGTTCTTTTATCCCGATCCATCCTCATCCTCAAGATTTCGATTGCGTGCGAGGTTTTCTTTTCGTGCTTCGTCTTCCTCCGCAGCTCCGATGGATTTATCGCATGGCCGCTGATGTTCTTGTCATGATTCTATTCTTTGCCCCCTCTCTTTCCTGGAAGATGCTGGATATCCGCGAACCTTCTCCGGTTTTGTGCTCTCGATTTAATAATATTATAGAAATATATAATTCATCGCATATCTGTTATCCCTAGGGCCCTTCCCCAAGACGGCAGTCTCCTTTTTAACCGCTCTTTTTCGCTGATTATCTCTCGTGCCTTTTCTGCAGGCCTTCGTCCATTCTCCTGTGAAAGTTCCTCCTTTCGGCTCCGGATCGGACGAGGGAGATGGCGGAAGAGCATCGCTGCGAGCCCAGGCGGAGGCCCCTCGTCTGTGCGTCAATAACTGCGGGTTCTTCGGTAGCCCCGCGACGCTCGGTCTCTGCTCGAAGTGCTACCGCGACCACCGTCTCAAGGAGGACCAAGAGGCCTCCGCCAAGAAAGCCGTCGAGAAATCCCTCTCCGTTGCTGCCGCCTCTTCTTCGTCTCCTTCTCTCGTGATCTCTACTGAGGCCGCGGTGCCGCCGCTGACTTCGCCTCCGGTCGCTCTGGTTGTGCTCGAAACTCCGATCGCTTCACCGGCGCCTGCGGCGGTGCAGCCAGGGAGGTGCGTTGCGTGTCGGAAGAGGGTGGGGCTGACGGGATTCCGGTGCCGGTGCGGGGAGATGTTCTGCGGGTCCCATCGGTACCCGGAGCAGCACCGCTGCACTTTCGACTTCAAGTCCGCCGGCCGCGAGGCCATCGCCCGGGCAAATCCCGTCGTCAAGGCCGACAAGCTCGACAAGATATGAAAACGTCCTCTCTTCCCCCCCTATCCATCGGATCTCATGAAGAAGAACAAGAAGAAGATGCGGCTCCGTCTCGTCCGCCGAAGCGGCCCCTTTTGCCTTGATCCTCCAATTCCTGCTCTCCACCCAAGAAGAAGACGAAGAAGAAAGACCCCTTTTCCCTTCCCTTTGCATCTGCTCCCATGCCCTTCATTATCGGGGTCTTTTGTAGCTGGTTGGACTGCATAGACGCATAGCCTATGCTGCTTGCTTCCGTTTTAATTGCATCGCTGGTTTGGCTGTCACGCGACCGCTCTCGTCTTTCCTCGCCACTCCTTGGAGGACTCGGAGATTATCAAATGCTTGAGTCTTAAAGGTAGTTAATTAGGTAATATACGAAGGATTTTCGTTCAAAAAGAACAAGGGAAGAACAGGTGGACGAGACTCTCTCTTGCGGAAATTCTTATTTACTGCTTGCTTCTCCCTCCTACGTCAGCTTCTCCTCTTCGCCGTCGAACTCCTGCTCTACCCCTCGAATCTGCCGTAATATAAGGAGAAAAAGAAAATCATATAGACAACAAACTTCAGAGAAAAACGTTTCAGGTCGTGTAGTTATTACCTCGGGAATGTAGTGCATGAGCATGTTCTCAATTCCCGACTTGAGAGTGACGGAGGAGCTCGGACATCCGCTGCAAGCGCCCTGCATCCTGAGCTTGACGATACCCGTCTCTCTGGATGTTTCCGGGGCAAAAAGGTCAAAACGGTCAGCCGTCGTAATCCCGAGTTGACCTCGGCGGTTAGATGAGCGCCGACTTACGCGTCGTATCCGCGGTACTCGATGTCTCCGCCGTCGTCCTGCACCGACGGCCGGATCCGCGTCTCCAGCAGCTCCTTGATCATGGCCACCGTCTCCGAGTCGTCCTGGTGGTAGACCAAGGGACGAAATTCGGCCTCATGATCTTAAAAGAAAGCAGCGGAGAACTTATGACGACCTCTTGGATCGCGGTGTCCATGGACGCGGCTGCTTTGGAGTCGAGGAAGAGCGGCTGCCCCGACGAGTAGAAGTCCATGATCGCCGCGAATATCTCTGGCTTGAGCAGATCCCACGAGACCTCGTCGGATTTCGTCACCGTAACAAAGTCCGCTCCGAAGAACACCCTCGCCACCCCTGATATAAATGTATCCATGACGAAAAAGATTGTCATCTGAAGCAGAAATCATGATATGAACCAAGTTGCAAGAATACTCGTACCGTCAATGCCATAAAGCGCCTTGGCGAGAGGAGAAGACATGGCGGAACGGGCGTTGGGGAAGTCCGCACTTCCAACTTCCATGACGGATTTCCCCGGATGAAACATGAGCGATGACGGATTGGGCGTAGTCTGCGTCTGAATGAACATGCTTCTCCTCTGTCCTGAGTAGAGGCAGGAAATTAGAAATCACGTCCGGTGAATTTTTACCAAAGATCGAGCAATCGAGATCCAGGTAATGCGATGGTAGTAAATCAGAAGTTCGATGAGAGACTGTTCGCTTTAATCGGTAGCTCATCCAGATGAACAATCCGAACAGAAAAATCAAAGCAATGCAAAGCAGTATCAGTCGCCGGAATCGGCCCCCAATTTATAGTCCTATAATAGAAAGAAAACTTATCCTGGCGCGGTCATTTCCTCAAATCCACCCCAATCTTAAGATAGTTCTCTCCCTACGATTCTCGCCAGATTATTCCATTCTCGTCAGCTACTTCCAGGCCCAGTAATCCGAATGGCGACGACAAAGAGCGATACAACTAAGGACGGCTTGGTTAATCGGCACGAGTTTGATGGCCCTATTTTCCGCCACCCTCCGAAACGTCGATTAATCCAGCGAAGAAACAGAAACGTGTAGGAGAAATCGGCGGACCCACAAACCTTGGACGTGGCTCCACGATGGCAATGGACGCGGGGCCAGAGTTCGAGGCGATAAGGCGGAAGCGGAGAAGGGATGACGACCGTGGAGGAAGAATGACGGATCCATCAAATCCATGGTCGCGGCACTGCCCGCCGCCGCCGATTTTCCGGCGGAAAGAACTCTCGCGAGATGGAGCAGCCGCAGGTGCTGCTTCCCCACAACGTTCCTCATCGTCGTCCCGTCCACGCTGCAAGACGAAAAAGGATAGACAAGTGCTACTCCGCCGCCATCGCCGTGGTTCCTCTACATATGAAATTCCGCTTATTACAAAATTAAGCCCTTCTTCACAACCTGTTTGATTTCTTTGACGGTCAGGATTCGACGATTGTAACGCCCCACGTATCGCACGGCTATGAATCCCCCACGTAGAGAGGAGAACGGGCGGAGGTCAAAAGGAATCAATCGTGCAGGTCGTTGCATGAATTCTTCAATTACGGGATATTATATACAGCAAATACGAAGAAAATAAATTTCCAGGATCATTTATTCGAGAAATTTTCCAACGACGTCATCCGGGACGCCGGCCAATCAGAGCTCGTCTTGGAGTGTCCCGTGTGGAGGACTGAGGGACGAACAGCGGGAGGCGGACGACAAGTTCTCCACCCAGATATCGTCCCGGATGACGGCGAATGCGTCGTCGTTGCGGTGCCAGGACCAGCGCGCGTGCGTCGCGTTCACCACCCGCAGCCTCCCGTGCCCGAAGCTGGCCTCCCTGAATTCCGACAGCGACGCCGTCACGTGATTCTTATCAAACCTGAAAGGCAACTCTAGAAAAGTCAAATGCCCGAGCTCCCTCTTCGCGACGTTATAAACTTGGCCACTCAAATTCTTGGCTTACGTCCTGGCGAGTCCTTCCCTGTTCCCCCCATCACCGACGGTCATGTACAGAGGCCCGCACGCGTCGACGGCGTTGTTGTATACCCTCCTCTGCAGAAGAAGGTTTTGGCGATGAGAGAGATGCTTTGGAGAGAAAGAGATGAGTAGAGAGAGAAGGATACGAAGCGTTCGTATGCGTGGACGTGGCCGGCGAAGACGATGTCCACGCGAGCACGGTAGAGGAGCTCTTCCATGGCGAGCCGCATCTCCTCCCCTTCCCCTTGGTGAGCGGCGTTGGTGTTGTACCAGGGCGCGTGGATCAGGACGACGAGCCAGGGGGTCCGAGCCCGTTCCACTTTAGCCAGGTCGGACTCGAGCCAGCGCCTCTGGTCAGAACCGGGCCTGAAGTCGGTGTAGGAGGCAAGCATGATGACGTGGATGGACCCGGCCACGTCGAAGGAGTAGTAGAGGTTTGAGGTCGAGCCGCTCTGCTCGTAGGGCATGCGCCAGCGCGTGTTGTAGGCTATGAAAGGGGTTGGACCGACGCCCGGCAGCGACTCCACCTCGTGGTTGCCGACTATGACCATCCAAGGCCGCCGGCTAGCGTAGGGCTCCACGAGCCTCCCGTAGCTGTCCCAGCGCTCCTGCACAAAGTCCGCGTAGGCCAGATCTCCAGGGAGCAGCAGCATGTCGTAGTCGCTCGCGTTGAGCTGCGCCAGAGTCGCCGCCGTCCACCCCGTCTGCCCCAAGTCCCCTGTTGATTCACTCAAAAGTCAACGGCAATTTTTTGGCGGTTATAAGCGTAATAATTTCCCCACCGGCGACCGCGAACTCGACGGGGAGGGCTGCTGGCGGCGTTTTGAAGGGAGAACTCGGCGCGGCGCGGCCGCAGCGGTAGAAGTAGATGGTGGAGGGCAGGAGAGGGCCGATGGTGACGTAGTGGATCTTTGCGGAGCGGTAGAAGAAGAACTTGTACGACGTGGAGTTGCCGGTGGCTGAGTCGGAGTAGATGCCCGGAGCTCTGCCGTACTCGACAACGGATGGGACGCGCTTATCCTCCGTCACGTACGACACGGTCATCCGGTCTCTGCCCACCGCAGATATGTGAACCTGCATGCATCCCTCCGAGTAAGAGTCAAAGACATGCCATGAGGGAGAGAGAGAGAGACCTGTTGCGGGTGAGAGTCGTCCTTGTGATGCAGCGTGGTGATGTCCGGACGCGGCAAGGGCCGCACAAACTTGGACGCGTCGGCGCCGAAGAAGGAGAGGAGAAACCAAAACGAGAGGACAAGGGCGGGTGCTCTTGAGGTCCTTCGTGCCGCCATCTGCCCTGTATTCCAGGACGGCAGCAAACCGAAAGAGAAGAAGAAAACGAAGAAGAAAGGAGAAGGAGAGGAAGAGGAAAAAAGGGAGGAATCGGTCGAGCTTTTGCATCCTCCATTCGTCTGCCGGGATATAAAACCTAATCTGCTTCAGAATGTAACACTCCGAATGACGGAGGAGATAACGACGGGTCGGAATGGTTTTGTCTCGCTTTCTCGGCAAGCTGCTTTCCTTGTTGCTCTTCTTCCGGAAACGTTTAAAATTCACATGCAGGCAGCTCCGCCCTAGACAAAGTCAATCAAGACGTTGTTCTTTCTCGCACGCCGAAGCAAGTATAGAGAGCATACCTGATGAATTATCCTCGTGGGGTCGACCGGAAAGCAGCACATTGCGTGGAGATCAAAGAATATTCTGTTTATCTCTCGCCGTTGACTATAATCTAGTAATGGAACCCTGGGAAGGTTTTAGTTTTTAGAGGGATTGCGGAAGCGAAAGAGCTGGCTGGCGTGAGACTTTCGCCAGAGTTGTGGATCTTGTCTTCGGATCCTACGCCACCCCCCTGATCTTACGTGTGGGTTTCTCTGGAGCTCCTCTACATGGACACTACGAATAGAGGCTTAAAATAAAAACGACGCGGCATTCGAACCCCCACAAAGAGAGACGGAGAGAGAGAGAGAGAGCAGAAGCAACGGCCAACGGGTGATCGTGGTGTTTTCTGATCCGATGCTAGTTTTGGGAGTTGGTCATGTGTCGGGATCCGGTTCTCTCGAAATGTTCTCCCAGGACATGCAACTTCTCAGTAGAGATAGAGAGACAGAGAGGTAGGGGATGCATGATGGCGGAGCAGACGGATCTTTCTGCGTAGGCGGCCGGGGAGTTCTAGTCGCAGAATAATCATGTTGTGCCGGTGCATCATTCCATCTCAGGCCCCCGAAGAGCGTAGCTATCATTTCTTCTCCCCTGCATTGAAGATCCCTGCATTATTAACTCAGCTCTCACGGAGCGCAGGCGGGATGAAAGAAGAAAGGCAGGAGAAAAAGGAAAAAAGGTGCAGCGGCCGCCCGGGAGACGAACGAGTCCCACGACTGCGCTCCGAGCGAGGACCTCCTCTGTTTGTTCTTGCATCCCGGCAGGCCCCGAGATCCTTGGTGTCTCCTGCCGCGTATCGCGGGACTTAAAGAATTACTTTGCGAGAACGAGGCCCTCGAGGAAGAGATTTGGCGCCTCTCTCCTCGGCTTAACGGCTCCGACAAATTGGAAAGAGGAAGAGACTTAGCTAGAGAGAGAAACGAGGGAGAAAGAACAAAAGAGCATCGATGAGGGGTGATGATGGGCCGACCGCCCAGCCATCATTGCGAATCTTGGGCCGACAAACCCATCATAACAGCCGGCGAATTCCCAGTCACGTGACGCCGCCGCGCCCTCATCATGGGACGTCCCTCCATCGTCTTTGAACCGCCGCTCGTCCTCGACCCCTCTAGTCCTTGCTCACACACGCATGCATGATAGGCTATGCCAGCAGATTCTGTGCCTCTTCCCGTGCGTCTTCTAGAGAGATTAAGACTCGAGAGAGTGAGAATTCGTGCGTCTTTCCTGCAATGCACCTCCTTTACACCTCTAGCGAGCCCCCTCCTCTCCTATATAAATCCCTGCACCCCGCTCTCTTGCATCCGTCTCTTCTTCCTTTTCTCCCTTTCCTCCGCGGGCAGCCCCCAGAGAGACAAATAGCCGTCTGCTCCAGGCTCTCCCCTCCGAGCTTTCCTCCCGTCTGTTCTCTCCCCTATTCGGCCACAGGGTATGCCCTCTGAGCGCAGGTACCAGGATGAATTGAGATTACTCGAATTTCCGCTCTCCCGATTGGATATTTCTATTTTTTTACAAGCCGTTGTGAATAGAATATAGAAGAATTTGTGTGAGCTGGCTGACGTCGATGTTGTGTTGGAGCAGGGGGGCGGCGTCAGTCTTGGCCATGGAGAGGCTGAATTCCAAACTCTACCTGCAGAACTGCTACATGATTAAGGAGAACGAGAGGCTGAGGAAGAAGGCTGCCTTGCTCAACCAGGAAAACCAGGCCCTCCTCTCCGAGCTCAAGCAGCGCCTCGCCAAGCCCACCACCCAGGCCCACCCCGCCACCTCCAGCAGGACCCCTGCCATTCCCGACCTCAACTCTCCTGCTGCGCCCATCGATAAGCTCTGATCACTCCCCCGGCATCCATGGATCACCTTTTGAGATCAGACCTCTCTCTTTTTCTCTCTAGAATGAGGCTGTGCCGGGTTTCTTTATAGCGATCAACGCCACAGTCTCTTTCTTGTAACAATTTTCCGCCAAGCCAACAATGGAACAAGAGTGTTCTCTCTCTCTCTCTCACTAGAGGCAAAGAATACGGAGAGTGAGATCTCCCTTGTCAAAGTCAATATGCTAAAAGTCCACCTTCAGTTTCTGGTCAACAGAGGAGAAGCTACGGTAGAAGGCCGTGAAATGACTGTAGGCTATGTCCACGTCCTCCTTTCCGCAAATCTCACGCACGCTGCACATGAAAAATGGCATTCTATCAGAGAGGGAGAGAGTGAGAGAAGAGAGGGAGATGTTCATAAGCCCGCCGAATCTAAAGGGTCCCTCTCTTCGATACTCTTAGGGGTATGAAATATGACGTCATCCTGTCAGAGAGATGGTGTCAGGGATTCGCTCAGCAATTCAAAGCAATCGACCCTTCATTTTGTTTTCTCGCGCGAATCGGAGACACAAGACCACAGCAGCTGTAGTCTGTCTCGCGGAAGTCAACCGGTCCCCATTGGGCGGAGTGGAAAAGATAAAAGGTCAAAGAGTTGACTCCGGAGCAAATAAAAATGAGGGATGTGCGAAACGGCACCTGTGCATGGACAGCTGAGGAATTCCGCAGTCCACAGTCCGGATGCCAACCCCAGAGGCCAATATGGGCCCGATTGTTGACCCGCATCCCATGTCGTTCCTCACCACGAAATCCTGCATTCGTCCACTCTCAATATCTCTCTCTCTCTCTCTCTCTCTCTCTCTCTCTTCTATCTCTGTATCGCTGTCTATCAATCTCTCCGAACTACGTACCTGAGTAGGGATGCCGTGGATGGCAGCAACCTCCATGAATAGGAAGGCCGTAACGGTGCTGGTGGCGTATCTCTGGTTGGCATTGTGCTTGATGACGAGACCCTTCTGTAACTCGGGTCGGTGGTGCTCTTCGTGCTTCTCTGGAAAGTTTGGGTGCGTCCCGTGCGCCATGTCCGCAGATACTGCCCAGCGCAGGAGAGAGACACGCCCATCGAAGAATTTCATTGGCCACTCCATTATATACATATAATTCTATCTTCCTCGAATCTCTAGACCTAGATAATGCGAGGACTCAAACAACATACCGAGAAAAGAATGGCGGATCGCTCGTTCATAAGTGTTCTCAGAACTTCGCCCGTTAGACAACGAGTCGACTATTCTCCGAATTGCTTGAAACATTGTCGGCGCGCCCGCTCCCTGCGGCGAATCCGAGCCCACCTGTTGTATATTTTGCAAGAACAAAGAAAGAGAAGAATATGAACGGGCCCGCACTGACTATACATCCCGACTGCAAGAACCGGCATAAACACTGTTCAAGTTTAAAAAAATACAGAAAAAGGCGAGGTGCCGAATATTCAGGGATAATTGATACCTCCTCGTTATCAAACAAGGCTACCATTCTGATAGAGCGTTCATCTTCTAAATCTCGAGGAGAACTGGACGAGTCAATGAGTGCTCGGAGAGCGCAGTAACTCGACGCGAGGTTGTCTAATCTTCCAGAAAAAATGAACTCGTTGTTTCCTCCTCCAAGACAGCTAGGCTGAACGTCACATATGTTCAGCTCGAGGCTCGCAATCTCATCTGCACTGCAACATATTTCCTCAGCCAAAACCTGGAAAAAAATCAAAAGTTTTAATATTAAGCTACAGACGGAAAGCTACATGTAAGGGTCGAGAGGTTAAACAAACTTGAAGGAGTAATGGATGATGAGCCCTTTTATGGGTCAGTAGCTGCCTCTTATTATCTTCGCTCTTCACAGCTCCATCCTCTGCCTTTAAGGCAAGAAGTGGAACGAGATGACTTTCCAAATTCGGTTTGAATCCTTCGGTATTGACTAATCTATAGGATATTAAAATTGATGGTTTTAGAGTACAAACAGTTTATAATGCAATGAAATTAACAGGAAATTAAAAAAATTTAATTTGGCTACCATTTGGTGTATTAAATTTGCATCTAAGGGGTAGTAACAACAACGAGAAGTGACGAGCTCAAGAACTTCCCCTCGCAACTTTAAAAAAAAAACGAGCTCAAGAACTTCAAACCATCTTCCTCAAGAATACTCATTTTTATTGAAGTATTTCTGATCTCATCTGATTCAGAGTCTCCAACAGGGTAGATGTAAGTGACGTAAAATTATCACTTATAATCACTAAGCAGTAGCTTGAGACAACACAAAAAGGACCATATCTTCAACAAAAATATAGAAATATTTCATATTCTGCCCAATTAAATTTCAAATTCTAGAAATAATAGACCAAGATTTCGTCCAAAAGATTGCACTAATAATGCGGTGAATACCGATCAAGATGAATGGCGAGAGTTGGCACTCGAAGCAGCGGTCTTCTCACTTTGACAAGCTTATGCACATAGGCTCCATCGTCAGTTTTCAGGATGACTCTCCCAGCAACACTCAAGTCCCTATCAAACCATGTGTGCCATAAACCGGCTCCATATGTTTGTACATTTATCATGAGATATCCACATTTTGTTGATGCTGAAACGGGTTTCAATTTTAGGCAAGGACTGTCTGTATGCGCTCCGATGATGTGAAACCCACTTTCAGAACTATATCTGAAAATGAAAGAGAAAACAAAACCAATGTTTTAATTTTTAAGCCCTTAAAAATTCTAGCGTAACATCATAGTCTGACATCAATGAGCATAGATTCAGTTTCTTGACTAAAAAACCTGTTCCTGTGGTAATGTCTTTAGAATTTGATGAGATGATTGTAAAAAAGCTTCTCTGGAGAAAAACAATAACTGCGGTTTAGAAAAAGCTTAAGGTCATACTGCGGATGAATGGTTATTCATTGATCAAGGTAATTTTCTCCGTCATTCAGTTCACATAATGTGGCCGTGACTCTCGATGACAGATAGGTTGAAGTAAATTGATTTGCCCTAAAAAAGTGATGAGACCATTAGTTTTGAAAGGAAACCCTAATTAAAACTAAGATAGATCTGTAGTAGACATCTACTAGCACGCTGCATAAATTTATCTGGAAGAAGAATACATTCCATTTTGTCACGAGGACATCATGGAAACTACTTAAATCCTTTTGACAACCAAAAGAATCTCGATTTTTGTTGGATGTCTCATCAATAGAATCAAAGGCGAAGAAAGGTTACTCACTTTTCTCCAACAGCAAATGCAATTAGGCAGGACATATTTCGCGTGAAGAAGTAGCGCCCGCCAGGCTTGAGGTCCCAATTCTCATTCTCGTTGAGCAAAACAAACCCAGAGGCCAATAGCCGCCTTTTTGCTTCAGCTATAAGAGAGAAAATGTTCATATCCTTCAACATTTGCCGGATGCAAATTTTTACCAAATTTAAGGAAGAAGACGAGAGGCTAGTCTAAAGAAATAAAGAAAAGCAGTCGCATACTGTTTTCGAAAACAAATGAGCCGAATAGAAACCGCGCCTCGGCCAGGGGAAGTCAATAAAGATAAAAGCTAGTAAATCAACAAATCATGCTCCATTGTGCGCAGTACCAGTCGCGTGGAACTGCGTCCAGGAATCGTTCAGGTACTCCAACAAATCCTTCACAATTGACGGTGAGGTCGGGGATTTCGCGTGCTGTCAGTCAAAGGCAAGAGCAAAGAGTATTAAAAATTATTGGAAATTGGTAACAAAAAACAGCCAAACAAAAGCGCAATGCGGAAGGTTGAATCCTGCTGGGAGAACCCAACTGAAGATATACCTTGGAAGGCTCGTCAGTTGGGGAAACAGAGCAAAACGGGCGCAGCGAAGGCCATCTCCGGTGGAGGCCGCTCCCGCGTAGCGACAATTGCCGGCTGAGTCTAAGCGAACCAGCAAATTTTCCGAAAGACATCGACGGGACGACATGCGCGACGCCGCCGTGTACTGCGCGATAACGAGAGAAAAGCTGTGGCCGGTGGCTCATGCCCGCCATCAATGGGATCTGCCGCCGTTTACCGCAGGAGGGAGGCCATCCTCAGAGGCACTTAGAGATGAGGGAAAAAAAAAAAGACCCCTGTTTCTGAGATTACGACGGTCGGAGGTTCTCTCCTACTCATCACTTGTGTAGTGCAGGATTTGCCCGTCCGACGTCATGCGGGCATCTATCTGGCTGCTGAAAGTACACGGATGCCCGATATCGTACGGGTAACGGTTGGATGCGGAATGAAAGGAAAATTGGTATGGGGATGAAGGGAATATCTGTCATCCAGTGTGGATATCTCCCTAGTCTTTGATGTTAAAGGTGTATTTTTTATTTTTTTTAACCTTGAATCATTTTTTTTTCATGAATTTTTTTAAGAGCATAAGGTTGAAATGATCGAGGATCAGATCGACGATCACACGCTTTTGATAGGATCGAGGGGTCTCAATCCAATTATCAATCCAGTTGAGGAAGTGTTCAACACCCCTTGATCCGATCTCTATCCTGCCCAATCGATTGGTTGAGGACATCGATCAAAAATTTTGATTAATCTCAATTCCCCTCGACCCGGTAGGATCAACGTTCCATATATGGAATAATTATAGCACCACTCTCTTTTACATCCTATATTTTTGGAGTATGCTATACGATACATAAGGCCCAAGGAACGTTGATCTAATATGATCGAGGTAGATTATGATTGACTTTATGTTGATTAATCCCCTTGATCAGTCTATCACATCATATTGATGATCTGATTGATAGTGTCAATCACTTCCTCGATCTGATTGATAGTGCCAACCACTTCCTCGATCTGATTGATGATCAGATCAAGACCCCATGATCATCTTGACTACATGACCAAGGAAGTGATCATCAATCCAATCGTCAATCAGTTTGACATTTCACACTAACAAATTCATAGAAAATTAAAACAAACATAAAAATATTGAAATTCAAAAAATTGAAATAATCCCCTCAATATGATTGATGATCATTATATGCGCCTCGGTTCGTGATTGATCGAGGCCCACTTTCGTAGATCGATGATCAGATCAAGGGATTCTATCATGTAAAACACATTGATCATTGTTCCCTTATCAAGATCATTTGATCCATTCCATTGGCTGTCGCACTAATGTCATTGACCTATAACAAATCCTGTCTTTGAAATTTTTATTGTGCCATCATTTCAAAGAGTTCACCCATCCTAGTTTTGCCCTCACTTGAGCACTTTTGCAAGGTGGCCCCCATGGCATCCTAGACCTAATCACAGCTCAGCAACACAAGTGCGGTCAAGTGTGAAACGCGGCACACGTGGGAGAGGGGAGCAATTGACAAAGTGATATACGGCCCTACCAAGG